>JAOPFK010000123.1:35000-60895 GCA_026122265.1 Ammodytes dubius | reverse complement strand
TAGCAGAAGGAGGAGGAGGTGTCCAGAGTCAAAGATGATTCTTGTTTGAGACTAATTTGATCCACAGAGTCACTAACAACCTAAAATAATCAAGACACTATTTTCTAAATCAACCTGCATGGAAAAATCCAAAAGAGAAATAATAAATGTTTTAACCACAGTGGCAAATTGACCCGTATATATGCATGTTAGATCGTATGTTATGTTGAAAAAAGGATGGGGGCGCCCGTGGCGCAGTGGGTAAGGGCGCCCCCTCCGACCCAAAACACAAAGCAAGAGTGGTGAAGAAATGGTGAGCGGACAAACACATTAACGTTTTACAGTGGCCCAGCCAGAGTCCTGACTTGAATCCAATTGAGAATCTGTGGAGGGAGCTAAAGATCAGGGTGATGGCAGTGAGACGCTTCAAACTGAAAGAGTTGGAGCTCATCGCTAAAGATGAAAGGGCAAAAATACCAGTGGAGACATACAAAAAAGCTGGTCAGCAATTATAGGAAGTGTTTGATTGCTACAATAGCCAATAAGGGTTTTTCTATTGATTATTGAGAAGGGTATGAATAATTGTTGACATGCCACTTTTTGTTCAAATGTAAATAAAAGTTGAAAAATGTTTTTTTCCACAATGATGCCTCTTGTACATCGTCTTATTATCTTCTGGGAGTAGCCTGTGTCATTTCCAAACAAAAAAAACTTGCTGGTTGAATAAAAGTAACTTTAAGTCAAAATGTGCCAGGGGTATATGAATAATTTTGGGCATGACTGTATTTTGTACTCAAGTATACTATTTAAAGCTGGGTATATGATTTCTGATTGGTCAAAGTTAACATGAGCTGACAATTTGACCAATCAGAGCGAGGCTCCGATTCTCTGTTCTTATTGGCTGTTGGGACTGTCCATTCACTTTGGCACGACTTTGTTGGTGTAGAGTGTGTCAGGGAGGGACCATAGGGGAGGGACCAAAGAGAACAAGTGGAGCGGTTGAGGTATTTGGATTCGAATCTCTATCCCAACTGCTATTTTCTCCCCGAATCCTCCACCCAAGCTTTAAGCATATTAAAAATACATTCAAACTTAACACACTTTTTAGAACTATATTTAAAGCTGGCATGGAGAATTTGGGGAGAAAATAGCAGTTGTGATAGAGATTTGAACAGTTGACAGTCCCAACAGCCAATAAGAACATAGAATCGGATTTCTTTTATTTTTTATTTTTTAGGATCGAAGCCTCGCTCTGATTGGTCAAAGTGTACAGCTCATGTTAATGTTGACCAATCAGAAATCACATACCCCACCTTTAAGCATATTAAGACATACACTCAAACACAGCACATTTTTCATAGCCATACTTAAGCACATTAAAAATACACTCAAACATAGCACACAAAATAATATACTTAACCCTCAGGCCTCCCTAACTTTTTTGTTACACAGGAGACCCTAAGGGCCACAAGAAGCCACGCCCAATTAACTGCCATAAAAGTATTATACAATAACGTTTTTTTTACTTTTTTTTATAAACCATTTACCCCACTTGAGCTCTGTACATACATATTTAATATTAGTTGATTTTCGTTTGCTTTTAATGCTTAAAATTATTATTTTTTCACAAAAAATGTGGCCTTATTATGCATACACAAACACAAACACACAACACACACACACACACACACACACACACACACACACTCACACACACACACACACACACACCACACACACACACACACACACACACACACACACACACACACACACACACACACCACACACACACACACACACACACACACACACACACACACACACACACACACACACACACACACACACCACACGCACAGTTTTGGGAGAGTGTCAGTGAACTTTTGTGCATGCTGGGTGAGCAGCCACCTGAAAGCCCCAAAATAGCACCTTTTAGCTGCATATATATGGAAGCACACAAAGACACACACATATGCACACACAATAATTTCACAACAAACACATAGACACAACCCTTAGGTATCCATATGGATCCTAACATTTCATGTGTTGCTCATTTGTTTTATGTATAGGTCTGCAACTCTAAAAAATTACAAAAAATATAAAAAATCATGTTTTTTTCTTGTTTTGTATAAGGGAGCATTTTGACTTATCAGTAAAAGCTGAAGTAAATGAATAATTCAGCTAAGTGGGGGTAAAAAGTGTCATTTTGGTGTCTTAGGTTTGGGTTGGATGCCTAATAACCTCACATTTACATTTGTCTGTCAACATGGCTATGGTTTGAAAAATATAGGTTTTTACCGATTTTAATGCTTTCAAATTGAGCCATTTTTTACATACAAGTTTGGGTGTTTGAAGTTTGGCTGTCTGTATACACACACACAAACCATAATTTCTCAATATCTACATATACACCACACACTGGTATCCCTACCAACACATCAACACCATTTAGGTTGAAATATTTTTTTACATTGACCTTTGGGGGGCAACAATATTGCAGGACTGACAACCAGGAAAATAGCCTGTCATTCAACCCCATGCAAATTATACCTAAAGGGCACCAACTAGTAGTTGGGTGAAAATCACAAATTTTGATGCCTTTTGTCAAGGATGAAAGCACAAAATAATAGAAAAATATATTTTATGGTGCTTTGTCAGCAGGATCAAATTTGGAAAATGGGGGTCGAAAATGGTCTTAGGGTCTTCTGTGTAACAAAAAAATGTCCTGCCTTTATTATAGGTGCTATGAAGTTGCTGAGTAGAAATTCAGAAATGATCTGCATAAAAATTAACCCTGGCCAAAATGTATTAGGCTAACATAAGCACAGCTAAAGTTATTCAAAAAACAAAAACAAAAAAAAGGCCAAAAGGCAGAAAATGGTCCCAGTGGTGCATGAGGGTTAAATAAGTACATAGGGTGTTGATATACTTGCAAACTTTTAATACACTTCAAATATACTTTAAGTATACACTTTTTGTTCACTTGGGCATCCTGCAATAGATGTCATTGGTAGAGAAAATCACGAAGGAGTTGAAAAGTGTAAATACCTGAGCACGAGGCAGAGGAGGATGATGAAGGCTGGTGTCATGTCGGCGGTTGCTGCAGTCAGTCTGAGATGGGAAGGAGTTTACCTCTTATTCTGATGACTGGGTGTGTCTCAACTCAATGCCTGTAACATTTGAGTAACTAGCCTGTCCTGTTTTTAAGAATGTAGAAGAACTACAAAAGGTACCCAACCTGTTTTTTCATGGGGTCCAAATACTTTTCACAACCACACCCAGACACAAGTAGTAGTATCTTGTCACCATTTGGCACACAAAGGGTTTATAGGATGGATTATGTTTGAAACAGTTACACTCTGCTGTGCTCGATCTGAAACATGTAAAACATTCCTGCTTTTCTACTGCTTTTTAAATGGCCTTAAGTGGAGCCGCAGCTCTGTGTAAACACCCAACTCTGAATAGATATTGAATAGTTTGCAATGTGGCGAGGCTATGAAAGCTGTTTGTGTTGCTTTAGCTATCGGCACTGGCAACGCTCGTGGACATGTTTTTTTCTTTCTCATTTCCTGTAAGCGTTGGATCTAATGACGTTTTTCAAGTTAATTCTGTAATGTATTATGGTTATTGCATGTGATAAAACTGGTCTGTTCGTATATTTTATGTCTAGAAAATTGTTTTATTGTGACAAACCAACGGAAGTATTGTTTTATTGTGACGTCTGTAGTGAGTAAGGTTGGTTTCCGGTTTTATTGTCAAGTCAAGTCAAGTCAAGTTTCTTTATATAGCACATTTACAGACGGCTAAGCCCCACCAAAGTGCTTCACATAAAGAACAATTAGTGCAGTAAAAACAGGATTTGACACAAGTAAAAAGAAACAAATAAGAAAATAAAAACAACAACACAGAGGTTAAAACGACAATGCCTGCAGGAGTTGGCTAGTAGAAGGCAAGAGAGAAGAGGTGGGTTTTTAAAAGTGATTTAAAAACATTTAGGGACTGTGCTGCACGGATGTGGAGGGGAAGGCTGTTCCAGAGCCTGGGGGCTGTGACCCCCACGGGTTGTGACAAACCAACGGAAGTGTTGTTGTTTTTTATAGGTTACGATAGTGACAGGGTGTATTTATGAGAAGTAACAGATGGGTGAATTGTATACGCCTACAATGACGAGGTAGGCTCCTCCTATGAGGTTTCTCGGGATAGAGACGCCTCTTTGCTTTAAAAAGCAGGAACGGCAGGAAGAGAGGAGGGGTTTTTTGGGGGGTTCTTTTCAATGCAAGCCAGTAATAGTTTTGGATTTATGAGGACCTTTGAGCCAGGTTGTAACACCCCAAATGCGTTTTCTTTGCTGTAGCACAGTGGTTCTCAATTATTGTCTGTCATGCCCCCCCTAGGGGGCCAACATTTTTTCGCGCCCCCCCCCCCCCAAATTGGAATTCTATTGAGAACCTGCTAATATTTATTTATTTATCTGTACAAAACCACTGTATACTTCTGGCACGAGCATTCTGCATACAATCACCTCATTATCAAATTAAATAACAAAAATTAGCTTAGATAACTTCTGCAGCAAAAAAAATAAAAAGTTCAGATTATTAGCTCAATTTGAAACATTTAAACAAGACTGCTCAGTCTGTGAATCTCAGGACAGAGAAACAAGAGCAAATGATTCATTGAGGTTTGCATTTCATTCAAAACATTTTTAAACTGTAAACATAGTTAAGGTGGTGTTTTTTATTATCATAGGCCAATAGGCCTTATGTGATGCGATAACCAATAATTCATTAATGTTATTATTTGTCTACTTGCTTGATTTCTTTTTAAATAGCCTACTGAGACACTAACCCTAACCCTAACCCTAACCCGCTACAGCAAACGCTTTCTCCGGACCATAAAAAACACCACCTTGGCCGCCCTCGCTCCCACTCGCTCCCCCACACACCCTACTCAGCCTAAGGTCACCAGCTCGGAGCGATCCCCACCCAAACCCCTGGACCCTAACCCTAACCCCAACCTCATCCCCCCTACCCTAAACCGGGTCTGTATCCTGTCCCCCACCCCACCCCTCACCCTAAGCCCAACCTCCCCTCCCCCTACCCTAATCCGGGTCTGCATCCTGCCCCCCACCGCACCCCACCCCTCATCCTAACCCTAACCTTCCCTCCCCTACCCTAAACCGGGTCTGTATCCTCCCCCCCACCCCACCCCTGACCCTAACCTTCCTGCCCCATACCCTAAACCGGGTTTGTATCCTGCCCCCCAACCTACCCCTAATCCTAACCACCTCCCCCCCCTCTTTGGTTGGGGACCGCTCCGACCCCACTTCACATTCACCACCACAACCAGCTGTCTCCACCCCTTCAGAGCCCTAACCCTACCAAAAGGCCTCAACGATAAATAATCATCCTTTCCAACAAAATCCATTCCCCCACTTCTTCCCACCCTGGACCATCCACGCTGCTGACCAGAGCCCCCGCCCCGCTCCCAACATGCTTGGTTTTTATTCCCCCCCCCTTTTTTTGAAATTTTTTTGAGAATTTTTCTAATTTTATTCTAATTATGCTAATTTTTAATTATTTTAATTCTCACTATTTTAGCTGTTCCGATTTTTTTTTAATTTTTTATATATACCATTTCCAAATCTTTATTCAAGTTGTTTCAACGTTTTATTTGATCATGGTCAGCAGCACCAACAAAATCCATTCCCCCACTTCTTCCCACCCTGGACCATCCACGCTGCTGACCACAGCCCCCACCCCGCTCCCAACATGCTTGGTTTTTAACCCAAACCCTAACCCCACCCTAACCCTAACCCTAACCATAACCCTAACCCTAACACTAACCCTAACCCTAACCCTAACCCTACTAACCCTAACCCTAACCCTAACCCTAACCCTATCTAACCCTCTAACCCTAACCCTAACCCTAACCCTCTATTCCTAACCCTAACCCTAACCCTAACCCTCTATTCCTAACCCTAACCCTAACCCTAACCCTAACCTTAACCCTAACCCTATCCCTAACCCTAACCCTAACCCTAACCCACTAACACTAACACTAACCCTAACCCTAACCCATCTAACCCTAACCCTATCTAACCTTCTAACCCTAACCCTAACCCTAGCCCTAACCCTAACCCTAACCCTAACCCTCTATTCCTAACCCTAACCCTAACCCTAACCCTCTATTCCTAACCCTAACCCTAACCCTCTATTCCTAACCCTAACCCTAACGCTAACCCTCTAACCCTAACTCTTACCCTGTGCAAAAGTATTCCAACAAAGGAACGTTTTAACCCAAACCCTAACCCCACCCTAACCCTAACCCTAACCCTAACCCTAACCCTAACCCATCTAACCTAACCCTAACCCTATCTAACCCTAACCCTAACCCTAACCCTAACCAACTGACCAAATCAAAGGCAAATCAAGGCAGCCCGCGCCCCCCCTGACAACTCACGGCGCCCCCCCAGGGGGGCGCGCCCCACCATTTGAGAAGCACTGCTGTAGCACCACCTAGTGGTGTGCATGTTTAAGTGATTTGTATGCATAGAGTGCAGGGGTCTGTACTCACCCTGCTAGTTGGTTTATCACACAGACTTACGGTTAGGGCTGTGGAGCCACGTTTACGCAGAGAAAAATGTATACATTATAAATCTGTTCAAAATCAATAGGGTTCCCTGCCCAGCTGGGCTTGGGAACCGCGTTGTTATGCATAATGCATACATACATACATAATACATAATACAAAAGTAAATACATATAAAACAGACTCAATGGAAAGTGTAATAGATATTTTTATTTTGTTAAATCATCACAAAAATAAAAAAAATAATCAGCTTTAAGTGTTGTTGATTTCACACTGTTTATACGAATTGATTGATTAATAACATGGATAATATTTCTTCAAACCAAATGAATTAATTCAGTTTGCAGATTCAAACTTTACTGGTTACATGGACGTTTAATACAATGAATGGATCAGATCATAAAATGCCCAAATCTGGGGTGCTCCGGTGGCTTAGTGGATAGAGCGCGTACCATATTGGCTCCAGCCTTCGTTGCAGTGGTCGCGGGTTCAAATCCGACCCGTGGACCTTTACTGCATGTCATCCCCCCCTCTCTCTCTCTCTGTCTCCCCATTTCAACTCTGTACTTTCTAATAAAGATTGAAAATGCCAAAAAAAATAATCTTTGAAAAAAAGTAGGTTGTTCCTGACTTTCATTACAATCCCTCCAATAATACTTCAATATCAAATAGTTCGAATTAAAAATGTTGTATCCGACGAGGTCCAGTTAGTGAGCATGCTCAGAACAACATAGCCAGAAAGTAATCGGCTTTAATCATATAGATGGAACTATTTTACTAACCCTACTATTTTATTCAGAATAATGACTTTACATGGAACGGTTTGATTAGCTTTGGTCTTATAAATTTTGTTTTTAATCTGAATATAAGTTTCCATGTGTGAATGTGACTGACTGCTGTATATTTGTGGTGGTCTGAGGGGCCGTGGGCGCTGAATGGCAGCCATGCTTCCATCACTGGTATGACTGTCTGTGAATGAATAGTACCTGGAACCCTGTAAAACGCTTTGAGTGCCTAGAAAAGCGCTTTATAAATCCAATCCATTATTATTATTATTATTCATGTAAACTCGTCTAGTGATTATATCTGGTTACATTGATCAACGTTGATTTTTTGTTAATGATTAAAATGAAAAAAGTAAAAAGCTGCGACGTCGTCTTCTGCTCCTCAAAACCCTGAAGACACAAACAGAGAAACATTTATCGATCAGAGCATGAAGACCAAGGCTGGGTTCCAATCCCCATACTCTGTTATTTAGTATTGTAGAAAAATTATTTAGGATGTCCCGATTCTTGTGGCCAGATTTAGGATGGTTAGAAATACCCTGATGTCTTCTAGATCCAGACGAGTTTTTTAGTGTTAAAAATCAGCATCCTATTTGGGCGATTCTGACCAACAATCCAGTGCGTACCATAAGTGATGTCACATCAACGTAGCCCCAGTATGAAAACAAACAGGGATGAGACGGATATAAAAGCAAGGAGAAGATCAAGGTGCCATGTTATGATGAAATTAACAAGTAAAAGTATGTAGCATAAAGAGTATGAGATTTGGAACGCAGGGCTTTTTTCAATGAAGAACAGATTTGTTTTTATTAACGGGAAATACTCACAGCTGATTGGTCCGACAGCAGCAGCAAGCTGATCGGAGGAGGCCCTACGGCAGTTCTGAAAACAGACAAGAAGTTTTTGTTTCAAAATGTTTTTTATTGAAAGCATTTGTGCATATCTCTTGACATCTACAGTATACGCAATAACGAACTGCTTCAATTTAAATATATTTTTTTTTAAAAGCATAATATAACAGGGAAAGAAGAGGGAAAAAAAACACAAAAAAATAGGAAAAAATTAAACTATCCATCTGCTCACCCCTTAACCTTTCCATCGAGGTCCACGTGTGATTTTTATGTTTATGTTCAAATTATTATAATAAAAAATTATTATTTGTTGATCAAGAAATTAAATAAAAGGTGAGACCCCCTGTGTGTGTGTGTGTGTGTGTGTGTGTGTGTGTGTGTGTGTGTGTGTGTGTGTGTGTGTGTGTGTGTTGCATGCATGTGTAAAAAATAGATCAAACCTCTGGTTCACAAATGAACTTTCCGACTTATTTTCTGAGAGAAATAGAGCCTGGTCTCTAGCGAGACGCTCTGGAGAAAATTCAAATTGGACTGTTTTTAGACAACTCAGAAATAGATGCACAACCATGGTTGGGAAAGCCAAATCTGACTATTATCTTGATTTAATCTCCAACTGCTATTCAAACCCTACTATTTAGGAAGTTTGCCCCTTGATTTCTCTGGTCTGTGTCATTTTACCCTTAAGCTGGGGTAAAGTGAGACACAAGAAAGCAATCATATTTTCCCTGCCCTTCATCCTGAATAATTTCTGATCATTTCCATTGCTAGGAAACATCCTAAGTTAATGGGAAATGTGTACATTTGACTGATAAATAATTTTAGCTCACTTCACCCCACTCTCCCCTATGTATAGACATTTACCTTCACAAGTAACACCAGCGTCTTCATCATGTCCACAGTTGTGTCTGCCTAGTCCCGGATGTGCACACTCTGTTAGTGATGACTCAGTTCCTGAACACTGAACATCGTTTAGCCAGATTTGTCCACTTCCTGGTCCAAAACGTGCACGTCCTGGAGCTGACAGAGCCCTGCCACAGCCAACCTGTCGACAGACCACTTCAGCATCACTCAGCCCCCAGAGGTCGTCACACACTGTCCCCCACTGGCCGTCATGGAAGACTTCCACTCTGCCAGAGCAGCTTGTGGAGCCGACCAGCCTCACTGGAGAACCTGTTGGTGTTGGAAAAAAGTAATGCCTTAAATCTATATTTCCTTATCACACTGGAAGAAGATACCTATTATGTTTGGTACAAATCAGAGTAAAGATAGGCTACTTGTGATGAAAATGTAGCTTTTTGTTAGAGACAAATACAACCATTCTGTAAGATATCAAATTAGTGCTTTGATACTTTCTCAGGTCATATGTGATGAAAACCAACTGCACTGTGCTTACTGTAGGGGAGAACAAGCTAATGTGAGACATCGGGTAATGTGAGACTCCCACTGTATCTAGGTAACGGAACACATTTTTGGTCATTTGAGCATTATGTTTTCAAGTGCCTCTCATTTCCCCTTGGCCATGAGGGAGAGGACCTCATTGTGCTGTTGTAAGCATGTTTTTTTTTTCTCACAAAAATATTTTTTTTGCATGTAAAAGTACATTTTCTTGCTGTCAACTTAATCAACTGTTGTGCCAAAGAAAATTGATTCAGGTAGAAAAACTTAGATCATACATGTTGATGAAGTACCAACATATGAAACCATGTGATGATGCTAACTGAAGATTAGCCTGAATTGCTACGAGAGGTAGTTTTTTCTCAGATTGTAGGGTAAAGTGAGACAAATGCTGTGGGGTAAAGTGAGACAGTGTCTGTGCCCTCTTTTAATTAATCCATTATATTTAAGGTAGCAAGGAGACTAGTTTGAATAGAGACAAGGGCATGGTTTGGCAAGCTGTTTCTGATTGCCTTTGCTCTGACCCCCAGACACTAGCTGGCTCTAAGACAAGAGAGGTCTGCAAATCTCCAGATGTAATGTTTGGGTTATCTTATACCTGAAAAATCCCTTTTCTTGTGGCGCTTGAGGATATTGTTGAAGGAGGTCCACTTCTAGGCAGATGTTAAGTCACTCTTAAAGCTCTCCATTTGTAGATGATTTGCCTCACGGTGGACCGATGGAGCTCAAACTTTTTTATATGAATTTATAGCTGTCCCCAGACAAATGTGCAACATCAAAACTCTATTCCTGAGATCCTCTGAGATTGTTTCCCCTTTGAGCATGTCTGACCTGTATGGGTTCAGTTTGGTGGGCCTAAACTGACCTGGTTTATCTTCGTTTTATCTAGTGCCGCCCAATTTCTTCCCTAAAGATCTCTCATTACATTGGTCTATTTCATCACTCGATTAGGCCCAACTGATTGTGTTTACCTTGCTCGATTTAAGCAATGCGGCTCAGGGTTCACAAACTTTTGCACAACATTTGTCAAATAATTTGTTTTATCTGTTTTAACAGTTGATTTCTGGAAAAGAAAAATGTTGAATTGATAAACAAACATCTGTTATTTCATATAAAAAAATACTGGTATTGATAAAAATGAATTAATAATGGTTAAAATAAATAAAATTCCAAAAGGCTCAAGGGGTTCACAAACTTTCACACAGCACTGTATTACCATAAACGTAAAGTTGATAGTCTTTTGTTAGGGAGCCCAGTTCAGGTTCAGGGCAAAGCTCTGAGGGACCAGGAATGCCTTTAATTCATGTGTCTGACCCCACACTGGACAGGTTTGGTGTTTACATCAATTTTAGTAGATTTTAGTGAGAGAAACAGACCTATCAGGGTAAGTACATCTTATTTAGCACATAACAATCTGACCTGATTAATTAATGGTTAATTAAATACAGTGCTGCTTGAAAGTATATGAACCTCTTGAGCCCTTTTGGAATTTTATTTATTTTAACCATTATTAATACATTTTTATCAATACCAGTATTTTTTATATTAAATAACTGGTCTGTGTTTATCAATTCAACATTTTGTTTTTCCGGAAATCAATTGTATAGTCAAAAGACTAAAATAAAACCAATTATTTGTCAAATTTTGAATGTGCAAAAGTTAGTGAACCCTGAGCTGCATTGCTTAAATCGAGCAGTTCTGACTCCGGAAAACTGGGTTTACCTACAGTGGGAACAAGGCATTGTGGTTATAAAAGTATTTTGAGCTTCAACAACATGTAGACAGATTTTACAACACAAAACCCAGCACATAACACATCTGACCTGTTGGTGAAGTAGTCGGAGCTCTTGTGGACGTTTCTACCAGGAAATAAAAATATTTGAAATGTTATGGTGGATGTTTCATGTTTCATCAGCTCAGACTGTTTATCTACAGCGGAAACAAGGCATTGTGGGTATAAAAGTATGTTAGACCTGCACTTTAAATTCTAGTCCAAACCATGTATTCCTTACCCTCTTTAGAACACATGTCTCTGGTGATGTCATCCTTGATGGGATTCAAAGCGTCAAAATTATTGACGGAGAATTTTTTGGCGGGATCGCCGGCAATCTCTAGCATCTGAGCCTCAACTGCGCCTCTCACTCCAATGGCGTAGACAGTGATTCCCTGTGCTCTAAGTGTTTCTGCAGGAATCTTAACCTTATCACTGGATTTTCCATCAGTGATGACCACCAGAAACTGTGGGACTTTGTGGCCTCGAGTTTGCTCTGCTCGTGTAAAGAGTGGGCCCATGAATGTCAGTCCTTTTCCTGTGTATGTCCAGCCCCCTGTCTGTACAATACCATCGACGGCTTTCTCCAATGTCTTGGAATCTGAATGGTCTGTCACATCAATTTCTAAGTTTGGTGAATCTGAGTATTTGGCGACGCCCACACGGACATGCTGTGGCCCAACACGGAAGGTAGTTAGGAACTCAAGGATGAAATTCTTCATGTCTCTGAAGTCGTTGGGCCGAATGCTTCCCGATTGATCGATCAGGAAGAATATGTCTGCTTCACCCGTTTGCAAGCAGCCTAGAAAAGCAAAACAAAAGTAGTAAAAGTTATTTCTAAAATGCATCAGTTGGGCTATAACTCCCACACCGAACATCCCACAGTGAAAAAATGTATATCCACAGATTCACTGGAGTCAGCTGCATCTTTTGACATAGGCCACGCCCATTTGCGTAAAAACAGATTTTTTGCAAAATCGACAAAACTGCAAAACTGACTTTTCGCTTCTCCTCCCACTTTTTTTGCCCAATTGACACCAAACTTTGCACAGAACATCTTCAGACACACATGAAAAAAAGTCATCTATAAGAATTTAGATCCGACCATCGATGACGAAACGGTAGCGTTTTGAATATTTGTTGATTAGCTACGTTTTACGTAAAAAATCATGAATCCAAAATTATAAATCGGATCAAGTCCACAATTTAGACTTATGTTGGTGCTACCCTTAGTTGTGTTTAAAAATAAAATCGGATAATTTCGCCATAAGGGGGCGCCATAAACGGGAAAAGTTGTTCTCTCGTAACTAGCCGCTTAAAACTCAAGGGAGACCATTATGGGGCATACCTGAGTCTATATGAAAAATATGGCCAAGAAATATTAATGTGGGCGGGACTTATTAATAAAATTAGATTTTTTTTGTTATTTTTTCGGGCGGCAAATTAAAAAAAAGTGTCTCTTTTTACAGTGGAGAGGCTGACAATCTCTTTTTGCTCATAACTCCCCGACCAAACATCCCACATTCAAAACCTTTATATCCACAGATTCACTGAATCCTGCTGCATCTTTAAGCATAGGCCACGCCCATTTAAGCCGTTAAGGATCATTCGCAAAATCACAACTTTAAAACAGACTTTCCATTTCAGCTCCCACAATTTCTGTGTTTTTTTTTTTGCTCTTTGGTCTATAACTCCCAAACCGAACATCCCACATCAAAACACTTTACATCCCCGGATTATGTGAAGTGAGCGGCCGGCGCCACGGTCGACGACACTCGGGTCCCGAGTTGCGTCGGAGGCTTGGCCCCCGGTCATAACTGCTTGCAGTTCTAGTTAGGGGGCCAAGCCCGAGAAGGGCCTGGGACTGCGTTTTGCAGAGCAACGCGGTTCCATAGCCCTGCTGGGCAGGGAACACTATTGTTTTTGCCGAAATTGTTATTATTCTTATTCCTCCCACCTAAAACTGGTGCTGCAGCCCAAACCGTAATGGGTTGGGACATGCCACTTGCATGACTAGTTCAGACCCCCGGCCTCTCAGCATACAACAAAATTCAGACATGCCAGGTTTGGTGTTTACATAAACTTTGAGAAGCCTATAGCACCATACGTTAATGTATGCATCTATCCAGCGTTGTGGTAGTCCAGCCAATCAGGATTTACCAATCAGAAGAACAAGGTACATTTTAGTGAGAGAAACTGACCTATCAGGGCAAGTACATCTTATTTAGCACATAACAATCTGACCTGTTGGTGAAGTAGTCAAATCTCTTGTAGAAGGATCTACCAGGATAGAAAAAATATTTTAAATGTTATGGTGGATGTTTCATGTTTCACCAGCTCAGACTGTGTATCTACAGTGGAAACAAGGCATTGTGGGTATAAAAGTATGTTGAGCTTCAACAACATAACAGTCTGACCTTTTGGTGAAGTAGTCAAATCTCTTGTGGACGTTTCTACCAGGAAGGACAAATATTTGAAATGATTAATTAAATACAGTGCAGCTTGAAAGTATGTGAACCTCTTGAGCCCTTTTGGAATTTTATTTATTTTAACCATTATTAATTCATTTTTATCAATACCAGTATTTGTTTATATTAAATAACTGGTCTGTGTTTATCAATTCATCATTTTGTTTTTCCGGAAATCAATTGTATAGTCAAAAGACTAAAATAAAAGCAATTGTTTGTCAACTTTTGAATGTGCAAAAGTTAGTGAACCCTGAGCTGCATTGCTTAAATCGAGCAGTTCTGACTCCGGAAAACTGGGTTTACCTACAGTGGGAACAAGGCATTGTGGGTATGAAATTACTTTGAGCTTCAACAACATGTAGACAGATTTTACAACACACAACCCAGCACATAACAATCTGACCTGTTGGTGAAGTAGTCGGAGCTCTTGTGGACGTTTCTACCAGGAAATAAAAATATTTGAAATGTTATGGTGGATGTTTCATGTTTCATCAGCTCAGACTGTGTATCTACAGTGGAAACAAGGCATTGTGGGTATAAAAGTATGTTAGACCTGCACTTTAAATTCTAGTCCAAACCATGTATTCCTTACCCTCTTTAGAACACATGTCTCTGGTGATGTCATCCTTGATGGGATTCAAAGCGTCAAAATTATTGACGGAGAATTTTTTGGCGGGATCGCCGGCAATCTCTAGCATCTGAGCCTCAACCGCGCCTCTCACTCCAATGGCGTAGACAGTGATTCCCTGTGCTCTAAGTGTTTCTGCAGGAATCTTAACCTTATCACTGGATTTTCCATCAGTGATGACCACCAGAAACTGTGGGACTTTGTGACCTCGAGTTTGCTCTGCTCGTGTAAAGAGTGGGCCCATGAATGTCAGTCCTTTTCCTGTGTATGTCCCGCCCTTTAATTGTACAATACCATCGACGGCTTTCTCCAATGTCTTGGAATCTGAATGGGCTGTCACATCAATTTCTAAGTTTGGTGAATTTGAGTATTTGGCGACGCCCACACGGACATGCTGTGGCCCAACACGGAAGGTAGTTAGGAACTCAAGAATGAAATTCTTCATGTCTCTGAAGTCGTTGGGCCGAATGCTTCCCGATTGATCGATCAGGAAGAATATGTCTGCTTCACCCGTTTGCAAGCAGCCTAGAAAAGCAAAACAAAAGTAGTAAAAGTTATTTCTAAAATGCATCAGTTGGGCTATAACTCCCACACCGAACATCCCACAGTCAAAAACTTTATATCCAGAGATTCACTGGAGTCAGTTGCATCTTTTGGCATAGGCCACGCCCATTTGCGTATAAATACATTTTTCGCAAAATCGCCAAAACTGCAAAACTGACTTTTCGCTTCTCCTCCCAGTTTTTTGCCCAATTGACACCAAACTTTGCACAGAACATCTTCAGACACACATGAAAAAAAAATCATCTATAAGAATTTAGATCCGACCATCGATGACGAAACGGTAGCGTTTTGAATATTTGTTGATTAGCTACGTTTTACGTAAAAAATCATGAATCCAAAATTATAAATCGGATCAAGTCCAAAATTTAGACGAATGTTGGTGCTACCCTTAGTTGCGTTCAAAATAAAATTGGATAATTTCGCCATAAGGGGGCGCCATAAATGGGAAAAGTTGTTCTCTCGTAACTAGCCGCTTAAAACTCAAGGGAGACCATTATGGGGCATACCTGAGTCTATATGAAAAATATGGCCAAGAAATATTAATGTGGGCGGGACTTATTAATAAAATTAGATTTTTTTTTATTATTTTTTGGGGCGGCAAATTCAAAAGTGTCTCTTTTTACAGTGGAGAGGCTGACAATCTCTTTTTGCTCATAACTCCCCGACCAAACACCCCACATTCAAAACCTTTATATCCACTAATTCACTGAATCCTGCTGCATCTTTAAGCATAGGTCACGCCCATTTAAGCCGTTTAGGATCATTCGCAAAATCACAACTTTAAAACAGACTTTCCATTTCAGCTCCCACAGTTTCTCTGTGTTTTTTGTTTGCTCTTTGGTCTATAACTCCCAAACCGAACATCCCACATCAAAACACTTTACATCCCCGGATTCTGTGAAGTGAGCGGCCGGCGCCACGGTCGACGACACTCGGGTCCCGAGTTGCGTCGGAGGCTTGGCCCCCGGTCATAACTGCTTGCAGTTCTAGTTAGGGGGCCAAGCCCGAGAAGGGCCTGGGACTGCGTTTTGTAGAGCAACGCGGTTCCATAGCCCTGCTGGGCAGGGAACCCTATTGTTTTTGCCGAAATTGTTATTATTCTTATTCCTCCCACCTAAAACTGGTGCTGCAGCCCAAACCGTAATGGGTTGGGACATGCCACTTGCATGACTAGTTCAGACCCCCGGCCTCTCAGCATACAACAAAATTCAGACATGCCAGGTTTGGTGTTTACATAAACTTTGAGAAGCCTATAGCACCATACGTTAATGTATGCATCTATCCAGCGTTGTGGTAGTCCAGCCAATCAGGATTTACCAATCAGAAGAACAAAGTAGATTTTATTGAGAGAAACTGACCTATCAGGGCAAGTATATCTTATTTAGCACATAACAATCTGACCTGTTGGTGAAGTAGTCAAATCTCTTGTAGAAGGATCTACCAGGAAAGAAAAATATTTTAAATGTTATGGTAGATGTTTCATGTTTCATCAGCTCAGACTGTGTATCTACAGTGGAAACAAGGCATTGTGGGTATAAAAGTATGTTGAGCTTCAACAACATCACAATCTGACCTGTTGGTGAAGTAGTCAAATCTCTTGTGGACGTTTCTACCAGGAAGGACAAATATTTGAAATGATTAATTAAATACAGTGCAGCTTGAAAGTATGTGAACCTCTTGAGCCCTTTTGGAATTTTAATTATTTTAACCATTATTAATTCATTTTTATCAATACCAGTATTTTTTATATTAAATAACTGGTCTGTGTTTATCAATTCAACATTTTGTTTTTCCGGAAATCAATTGTATAGTCAAAAGACTAAAATAAAACCAATTATTTGTCAAATTTTGAATGTGCAAAAGTTAGTGAACCCTGAGCTGCATTGCTTAAATCGAGCAGTTCTGACTCCGGAAAACTGGGGTTGCGTTCCGAATCGCATACTCTTTCTTTTTTCTATTCTACATACTACATCCGACGATAAAAAGAATCTAGTTAGGATGCAGTAGACATACTATTGGGACATACTTTTCTCTCTTATTTCATCATAACATTGCGCCTTGATCTTGCCTCTTGCTTTTATATCCGTCGCATCCCCGTTTGTTTTCATAACATGGACCTATAGGCTTCGTCGATGTTACGTCACTTCACGTGCGCACTGGATTGTGGGTCAGAATCGCCCAAATAGGATGCACTTTTCAACACTAACAATCTTGGCCGCATGAAGTAGACCATCCGGGTATTCTAACCATCCTAAATCTGGCCACAAGAATCGGGACATCCTAAATCTTTTTTCTACATACTATATAGTAGAAAGTATGCGATTCGGAACGCAACCTGGGTTTACCTAGAGTGGGAACAAGGCATTGTGGGTATGAAATTACTTTGAGCTTCAATAACATGTAGACAGATTTTACAACACACAACCCAGCACATAACAATCTGACCTGTTGGTGAAGTAGTCGGAGCTCTTGTGGACGTTTCTACCAGGAAATAAAAATATTTGAAATGTTATGGTGGATGTTTCATGTTTCATCAGCTCAGACTGTTTATCTACAGCGGAAACAAGGCATTGTGGGTATAAAAGTATGTTAGACCTGCACTTTAAATTCTAGTCCAAACCATTTATTCCTTACCCTCTTTAGAACACATGTCTCTGGTGATGTCATCCTTGATGGGATTCAAAGCGTCAAAATTATTGACGGAGAATTTTTTGGCGGGATCGCCGGCAATCTCTAGCATCTGAGCCTCAACTGCGCCTCTCACTCCAATGGCGTAGACAGTGATTCCCTGTGCTCTAAGTGTTTCTGCAGGAATCTTAACCTTATCACTGGATTTTCCATCAGTGATGACCACCAGAAACTGTGGGACTTTGTGGCCTCGAGTTTGCTCTGCTCGTTTAAAGAGTGGACCCATGAATGTCAGTCCTTTTCCTGTGTATGTCCCGCCCCCTTTCTGTACAATACCATCGACGGCTTTCTCCAATGTCTTGGAATCTGAATGGGCTGTCACATCAATTTCTAAGTTTGGTGAATTTGAGTATTTGGCGACGCCCACACGGACATGCTGTGGCCCAACACGGAAGGTAGTTAGGAACTCAAGGATGAAATTCTTCATGTCTCTGAAGTCGTTGGGCCGAATGCTTCCCGATTGATCGATCAGGAAGAATATGTCTGCTTCACCTGTTTGCAAGCAGCCTAGAAAAGCAAAACAAAAGTAGTAAAAGTTATTTCTAAAATGCATCAGTTGGGCTATAACTCCCACACCGAACATCCCACAGTCAAAAACTTTATATCCAGAGATTCACTGGAGTCAGTTGCATCTTTTGACATAGGCCACGCCCATTTGCGTAAAAACAGATTTTTTTTTTTGCAAAATCGCCAAAACTGCAAAACTGACTTTTCGCTTCTCCTCCCACTTTTTTTGCCCAATTGACACCAAACTTTGCACAGAACATCTTCAGACGCACACGAAAAAAAATCATCTATAAAAATTTAGATCCGACCATCGATGACGAAACGGTAGCGTTTTGAATATTTGTTGATTAGCTACGTTTTACATAAAAAAATCATGAATCCAAAATTATAAGTCCAAATTTTAGACGTATGTTGGTGCTACCCTTAGTTGCATTCAAAAATAAAATCGGATAATTTCGCCATAAGGGGGCGCCATAAACGGGAAAAGTTGTTTTCCCGTAACTAGCCGCTTAAAACTCAAGGGAGACCATTATGGGGCATACCTGAGTCTATATGAAAAATATGGCCAAGAAATATTAATGTGGGCGGGACTTATTAATAAAATTAGTTTTTTTTTTGTTTTTTTTTCGGGCGGCAAATTCAAAAAAGTGTCTCTTTTTACAGTGGAAAGGCTGACAATCTCTTTTTGCTCATAACTCCCCGACCAAACATCCCACATTCAAACCCTTTATATCCACAGATTCACTGAATCCTGCTGCATCTTTAAGCATAGGCCACGCCCATTTAAGCCGTTAAGGATCATTCGCAAAATCACAACTTTAAAACAGACTTTCCATTTCAGCTCCCACAATTTCTCTGTGTTTTTTGTTTGCTCTTTGGTCTATAACTCCCAAACCGAACATCCCACATCAAAACACTTTACATCCCCGGATTCTGTGAAGTGAGCGGCCGGCGCCACGGTCGACGACACTCGGGTCCCGAGTTGCGTCGGAGGCTTGGCCCCCGGTCATAACTGCTTGCAGTTCTAGTTAGGGGGCCAAGCCCGAGAAGGGCCTGGGACTGCGTTTTGCAGAGCAACGCGATTCCACAGCCCTGCTGGGCAGGGACCCCTATTGTTTTTGCCGAAATTGTTATTATTCTTATTCCTCCCACCTAAAACTGGTGCTGCAGCCCAAACCGTAATGGGTTGGGACATGCCACTTGCATGACTAGTTCAGACCCCCGGCCTCTCAGCATACAAAAAAATTCAGACATGCCAGGTTTGGTGTTTACATAAACTTTGAGAAGCCTACAGCACCATACGTTAATGTATGCATCTATCCAGCGTTGTGGTAGTCCAGCCAATCAGGATTTACCAATCAGAAGAACAAAGTAGATTTTAGTGAGAGAAACAGACCTATCAGGGCAAGTACATCTTATTTAGCACATAACAATCTGACCTGTTGGTGAAGTAGTCGGAGCTCTTGTAGAAGGATCTACCAGGAAAGAAAAATATTTTAAATCTTATGGTGGATGTTTCATGTTTCAATCTCTTGTGGAAGGATTTACCAGGAAAGGAACATTTGAAATGGTAAACTAAATATACACCAAACTCTCTGTGTCAAAACCATAATGGTAAATCATGTGGAATGGTGGATGTTTCATGGTAACTCAGACTCACCTTCACACCTCCAGACGGTGCCATTGCTCACACAGGTCTGAGCTGCACTGCAGGTATCACACACAGGTATTTTTGTGTTGACATCTGATGAGGAGCAGAAGACAAATTAGTTCACTAGAGAATCTGATGGTACCAAAGGTCTGAATTATCCAAAGACATGATCATCTCCACATACAATATGGAATAAGGATTCCATTCACTGCCAGTCTGAAGAACTAGACTTATAACTTTGTGCTTCAGCAGCTGAAGCCTCTGGATCTTGATCTTAGCATTTGGCTCAACGTTGATACCACAGTGTGACTGCAGAGAAGGAACTTGTTGCTTACCTGCACAGTATGCTAGACGGCAGTTATTGGGCCTTTTGAGCTTGTAGACGTAGTAGTTTCCTGGGCAGGCTTTCACATGGATTGGTTTGGACTTTAACTTGCAGTAGCCTCTCCTACGGCTGCCACAGACCTGGGCCTGTATGATGCCTGCAGAGAGCAGTGGGTGGGGCGTCTTCAGCCACAGTGGAATACGAGTTCCACACATACGCTGCCCAGGGCATCTCTCTGGCATCTGAACGCTGCTGTTACCGAGGAACAGACGGTACCAGCCCTGACCAACAGTTTTTTTGTCGCAGTGCCAAGGCGGTCCCCTGACGTCTGTGGCTCTCCAGGCGTCGTCTAGCGGCGTGTAGTGATCACACGGGTCCATGCAGCGAGATGTGCCGTCCACCAGGAGGCAGTCCTGACCAGAAGGGCACTGTGTGCCACCGCAGGAAAACGTCACAGAGCCGGCTTGGGCAACCTGCATGGAGAAATCCAAAAGAGAAAAACAAATAATGTAATAGTGACATAGTGACATCAGTAGATTTATGTTAGTAAAAAGGTGAAAAAAAGAAGGTGTATGGATGTTGTTTTGCCAAAAATAGCAGAAGGAGGAGGAGGTGTCCAGAGTCAAAGATGATTCTTGTTTGAGACTAATTTGATCCACAGAGTCACTAACAACCTGAAAGAATCAAGACACTATTTTCTAAATCAACCTGCATGGAGAAATCCAAAAGAGAAATAATAAATGTTTTAACCACAGTGGCAAATTGACCCGTATAGATTCATGTTAGATCGTATGTTGTGTTAAAAAAAGGATGGGGGCACCCGTGGCGCAGTGGGCAAGGCGCCCCCTCCGACCCAAAACACAAAGCAAGAGTGGTGTAGAAATGCTGAGCGGACAAACACATTAACGTTTTACAGTGGCCCAGCCAGAGTCCTGACTTGAATCCAATTGAGAATCTGTGGAGGGAGCTAAAGATGAGGGTGATGGCAGTGAGACGCTTCAAACTGAAAGAGTTGGAGCTCATTGCTAAAGATGAAAGGGCAAAAATACCAGTGGAGACATACAAAAAGTTGGTCAGCAATTATAGGAAGGATTTGATTGCTACAATAGCCAATAAGGGTTTTTCTATTGATTATTGAGAAGGGTATGAATAATTGTGGACATGCCACTTTTTGTTCAAATGTAAATAAAAGTTGAAAAAAAAAAATTTCCACAATGATGCCTCTTGTACATGGTCTTATTATCTTCTGGGAGAAGCCTGTGTCATTTTCAAACTAAAAAAAAATTGCTGGTTGAATAAAAGTAACTTTAAGTCAAAATGTGCCAGGGGTATATGAATAATTTTGGGCATGACTGTATGTTATACTCAAGTATACTATTTAAAGCTGGGGTAGGGGAGAACGGGGTAATTTGTCACATGGGTTGGATGTCACATTCGTTATATCTCGCCACCAGAGCGCGCTAGCTCTGAAATGTTGATATAAAAAAGGTCCAGAATTGGGATCAGAGGTCACATACATAGACTTCCTTGGAGTTAGACTGCTGCATTTCAGGTGAGAGGATGTTTTGTGTTTTTCATGTCAAATTCAAAATATTTTGCTTCTCAGTATTTTTCTTCTAGGCTTTTACACAATGGGTTTATAACAAAACACTTGTTACCCTCAGAAAGTGTGAAGGGTAAGCTATAGTTTAGATTGTTGTTAGCAAGCTAATTAGTTGTCAGATGGTTGTTGGCCTTGATGCTAGCAAGAAATTCAGGTTGGGGTTGGTCGTCAAATTTTTTGGGGGGTTGGTTGTCACATGTTATCTCAAGGCTGCAGCCAGAAAAGGAACCCAATAACGAAATAAATTGTCAAGCTGTATCCTCACTGACACCCCAGAGAAGGAAAGAATAGAGCAGGAAAAGGCAGCTAGCAAGCAAAAGAAAAAAGGGCAACAAAATCAAAACAACCCAGTGCATCCCAAACTAGACCAGCTGCCAAGGCTACAGTAAGTTATGTAGGCCTATTTGTCAACTTGACAATGCAATTAAACTTTCAAATTTGGTTCTGCCTCATTGCCTTCTTTTTAAGATTTTTCCCATTAAGATAACATTGTGACAAACAACCCCATAGTGTGTGACAACCGACCCCTTGATGGGGTTGGTTGTCACAATGTGTCAGAGTGTCTTTGATGGTAAATTACTTCTTCATTACAATAAGTTGGAAAAAAAGAGAGACACACATTTCAAGCCAACACCTTAAGCTTCAATTTAATGTAGGAATGGCTATTGACAGATGTTTTGGTGATGAGCAATTCTCACTAGAGTAAAAAGTGTGCCTACTTACCCCGTTCTCCCCTATATGATTTCTGATTGGTCAAAGTTAACATGAGCTGACACTTTGACCAATCAGAGCGAGGCTCCGATACTCTGTTCTAATTGGCTGTTGGGACTGTCCATTCACTTTGGCACGACTTTGTTGGTGTAGAGCGTGTCAGGGAGGGACCATAGGGGAGGGACCAAAGAGAACAAGTGGAGCGGTTGAGGTATTTGGATTCGAATCTCTATCCCAACTGCCATGTTCTCCCCAAATACTCCACCCCAGCTTTAAGCATATTAAAAATACACTCAAACTTAACACACTTTTTAGAACTATATTTAAAGCTGGGGTGAAGAATTTGGGGAGAAAATAGCAGTTGGGATAGAGATTTGAACAGTTGACAGTCCCAACAGCCAATAAGAACAGAGAATCGGATTTTAT
Source organism: Ammodytes dubius (assembly GCA_026122265.1). NCBI lineage: Eukaryota > Metazoa > Chordata > Actinopteri > Uranoscopiformes > Ammodytidae > Ammodytes > Ammodytes dubius. Next base: position 37,949 of record JAOPFK010000123.1, on the reverse strand, counting down.
TTTTTTTATTTATTTATTTTTATTTTTTTTAATTTGAGCCTCGCTCTGATTGGTCAAAGTGTACCGCTGATGTTAATGTTGACCAATCAGAAATCACATACCCCACCTTTAAGCATATTAAGACATACACTCAAACACAGCACATTTTTTATGACTATACTTAAAGGCCTACTTCACCGGTTGGAATATGAAGGTGTATTGAACTCGGAGATCCTATTTAGTATAAATGTGCAAAAAAAAATTAAATCGGATCATTAGCCTGAGAAAAGGCAGAAAGAGTGTTTTTATGGTCTAACTGTCTAACACTACAGTTCCCTTCTTGTGACATCACAGTAAGGGTTAGGATTAACAGGACAGCTGGGCCAAGGGAAGACTAAGGGAAGACTGAGGGAAGAAAAACCTCATTCATTATATTATAATAGTTATTTTATAATGATAGAACGCTGGTTCCGTATGGGTGAAGTATTCCTTTAAGCACATTAAGAAATACACTCAAACACAGCACACTTTTAATAACTATACTTAAGCATATTAAAAATACACTCAAACATAGCACACAAAATAATCTATCTATAAAGCAAGAAACGTCTGTCCGTGTGTCTGTGTGTGTGTGTCTGTGGCTCGAATATCTCTCTGAGTTTTAGTCAGATCGGCATGAGCTTCCAATATTGCTTGCGCACAGCACGAAGGTGTGCATCCTTCATTGTGAAGTTTTTAGAAGTACGTGCGCACACTGAAGGCCACAGTGAGAACGGAGCATGAAGCAGGGCCGGCGGTATAGGGGCCAGGGTGGAAGTCCAGACCCACTATCGGACGGACCTGTTCATTCGCTGTCCAAGAAAATGTCAAATAAAATTCAGACAATTAATTAATACTAAAGAATATACCATTACCATGCTGTGGTTCTAATTGTATTATTGGGTGGGCAGGACAGCCTACCTCCAAGTTACCCACCCGCTCATAGTGGTCACTGGTCACTGGTTTTTATTTTTATTTTTATTTTATTTTAGTTTGTGTGTTTGATATCAACATCATATTATGTAAATGTAAAGTATGTAGTATGTAATCACTGCATTTAACTGAATTCCTTATATTACAGAAAAATATGTCCTGTAAAAGAAAAAGAGCACCAAGCCCAACCCAGAGGACCTTGCATAATATTTTATTTCAAATTTCTATTTCTATGGAAAATCCATGTGTCTTTCTTCAATAGCTTCTAATTCTACCGACCCAGTGTCTCCAAATTATTTGTTCACACAAAATTCCTCAGATTTAGCCTCTTAATTTTCCTCTCAAAGTGCACCAGATTCATAGCCTGGCATTCCCAGACCTGCCACTAGGCGCTGGCAAATTAAATTTGCTGCGCGTGTTGGTCTGGACACGCTCCGTTGAAGCTTATCAAGAAAACCAGAAATCTGGTTATTGGTTTCAATTGGTTCTATCTAATATGGGCGCGCCAGAGCCCTTTATATGGTACTCTGGGGAGGACGTAACCGGATGACGACAGTGACGTGCATGCGACGTCGAAGCCGTGATAGTAAACATCAAAGATGGCTGTGGATATGTTGTGTGAGTTTGAGACTGCTTTGGCCTCGACCCTTAACGATTTGGAAGACGTCACTCAAATATTTCATTAGCAAGTAAGTGGAATGTTCTGTTTTGCCGACCGACAACGGCAAGCGTTTAATTTAACAGTTTAACAGCTGTTCGCTAAACGAACAGCTGTGCATCGCACCTTGTGCATCGCTCTGATTGGTTGTGGTGCTATCCAACTGCGTGCAGTGGCATTTGAAATGCACGAGTAGGAGCCGCCCCTTGAGTTGGAAATCAATATTGATCGTGGCCAGACCCTCTATCGTTCAAGATATCAGGGTCAGGATTTCCAGGCTACCAGATTCATGCATTTCACTTTAAAAGGGTAAAAAAAACATCTCCCGGGTGGGCATACCCCCGGACTCCCCTGTGACCTCGGCTGGCTACTATTTTCACCCAGCTGGACATCGGCGGTAATACTGGAAAGACTATATATCTATATAGTGTGTATAGTATATAGCTCTGGACTACCACCATCCAGGTTGCCCAGTCCCAAAGCTTTCTCTTCAATCAGCTCAGGCTGCCTACAGTTAATACTGCGATTAAAAAAAAAAGATGTATACATTATGTAGTATATAGCCTAATGTATATTATATGTTATTCATAAACATTTTGGAAAAAAAACATGCAAGAATCAAATCTCCCACACAGCAACACTCAAAGTTTATTTGCATATTGTGTTCTACACAATTCACAGTAAATGTGCCAAAAAGCAGATGCAGAGATCTTACAAGGGCAAAAAAATTCTGCTCGCGCGCTCTTTGCGTGCTCGCATCTTTGGTCTCTCTGCCCAGTGTGCCCACCTAAAATGTCTACAGGCCCACCCTAATCTAACTGTCTAGAACCAAATAAACCCTGCCTCCCTCTGAAGAGCGGGACACACACAGCAGACCGACGCACCTATTGTTACTTCCTCAACAACTCCTCACTCCTCACCTGCTCCACCTGTCCGCTTTAGTGGTAAAGACTGCACTTTACGCTGTTTTCACTGTAATAATACAGCACAGGCTCGGATGCTTCCACAAAATGTTTTATATCCGCCCAAGTCCCACACACACAGCTGACTGCTACTGACACATTAACTAAACCGAAAGCCCGAGCGCAAGTCTCCCACACACACACACACACACACACACAAACACACACACAGCTGACTGCTACTGACACTTTAACGTTAAAAAAACTAAACCGAAAGCCCGCCCGCGCACGCTCACACACAGCTGACTGCTACTGACACGTTAACGCTACTGACACGTTAACGTTAATTGACAGCACGGTCTGGATGGCAGTTTGCAGGATACCATAATATCAGATTGTATCGGTAACACCTGTACAGCTCGATTCTTCTTTAGGCTT
>JAOPFK010000123.1:22500-30000 GCA_026122265.1 Ammodytes dubius | reverse complement strand
ATACTCATACAGAACCGGCGTTCTATCATTATACAATCGTTCTATCATTATAAAATCACTATTATAATATAAATGAGGTTTTTCTTCCCTCAGTCTTCCTTCAGTCTTCCCTTGGCCCAGCTGTCCTGCTAATCCTAACCCTACATTTTACCATATGTGATGTCACACATGGTAAAATGTAGGGTTATATTAGTGAGACCATAAACCTAAGTAGGTGTGTATGTGTGTGTGTGCATGTATGTTAGTGTGTAAATGGACTTGTATAGCGCTATATCTCCGTTTATCACAGACCCAAAGCGCTTTACATTGTTTTTTTTGTACACATTCACCCAGTCACACACACATTCATACACCGATAGCAGCAGCTACCAAGCAGGGTAGGCTTAGCACTAGGGTGCTAAGCTAACTAAGCTAACTAGCGGGAGCAATTCGGGGTTCAGTGTCTTGCCCAGGGACACTTCGACATGTGGCGGGGAGATGGGGGATCGAACCTCCGACCCTGCGCACAGAGGCGAGCTCCCTACCCACTTCGCCACTGCCGCCCCCTGTGTGTATGTGTGTGTGTGCATGTGTATGTGTGTGTGTGCATGTGTGTGTGTGTGTGTGTGTGTGTGTGTGTGTGTGTGTGTGTGTGCGTGCGTGCGTGCGTGTGTGTGTGTTTGTCATAAATTACATGTAACTGCAAACGAGAGCATCAGTGATAAAGAATGCTATTTTTCTATAGTTTTTCTTAATGCCTCTGTCCGTTTTTTTTTTTTTTTTTAAATGTCCATGTAGTCATGTCGCCCTGTTTGTGATGGACCAAAACTAATCAAATAAAAACCTGCTCATCCGCACACACTCCGGAGTCTTTCTACAGAACTTCCTAGCAGTGTCAACACACACACACACACACACACACACACACACACACACACACACACACACACACCACACACACACACACACACACACACACACACACACACACACACACACACACACACACACACACACACACACACACACACGTACACGTACACACACACACACACACACATGTACACACACACACACACACACGTACATGTACACACACACATACACGTACACACACACACGCACATGTACACACACACACACACACACACGTACATGTACACACACACACATGCTCATACACATACACTCTCTCTCGCTCTCTCTCCTTGAAGTGTCAACACCCACACACAAGCATGGGCACACACACATACACACACGTACACACAAACACACACATACACACAAATTCATATTTTTGGAACAGTCTTATTTTTCCTCCAATGATCATAAATGACATGTAACAGCAAAACGAGACCATCAGTGCAAAGAATGCTGTTTTTCTTAATGCCTTTGTCATGGGGGTACGCTCACCCAGGAACAACAGCTGGCGTGGTAAAAACACTACCGCTTTTGTCCAAAGGGGGTGCTAGAATTAACACAAACTGAGCACCTTTAAATACAATAAAAAGTCTAATAGGCTATACATACACATATTTAGACATATATATTCATAAAACGGACAAGTATAAAACAAAATGAGTGCAGTTTGGTGCCATTTATAGAGACATTATCAAAGTAGCAAGTATTGATTTTGTGAAAAAGGGAAATTTTAAAATGGATTGATTTGATTGCAAAATAAGTAAGTTATGAGGTGGAAACTATAATGTATAAGAATCAAAGCTTTTTTAGTATTTGGGGCTGAGTTAAAAACATGCTAAGACTAAAGGTGTGTGCACATTATACGTTATTTAGTTATTTATATATATATATTTTTTTTAAATGTCCATGTAGTCATGTCGCTCTGTTTGTATTGGGCCAAAACCAATAAAAACCTGCTCATCTGCACACACTCAGGAGACTTCTACAGAATTTCCTTGAAGTATCAACACCCACACACAAGCACACACACACACACAGAGACACACACACACATACACACACACCCACACACACACACACACACACACACACACACACACACACACACACACACACACACACACACACACACACACACACACACACACAGGGCTGTGGTTTACACCTCTCATGCAGTGTTGTCACCGCCCCTCAATGACAACTACTGGATCTGATTGGCTAATCACCGTCAAAGCACATGAGTTACCATCTGTCACTCATAGTCAGTCACCTGTTTTTCATACACAAAAAGTCAGCACAGAGGGCTTTATATTATAAAATCATAGCCAAGACCCCCCCCCCCCTCATTCACATCACACACAGAGTGTGTGCATGTGTGTGTGTGTGTGTGTGTGTGTGTGCGTGTGTGTTGTGTGTGTTTCTCTCTCTCTCTCTCTCTTTCTCTCTTTCTCTCTCTCTCTTTCTCTCTCTCTCTCTCTCACAATCCCACACACACAAACACACACACACACACACACACAGACACGCACACGCTACTGTGCCCTTTCACAGCCCGGTAGGCTCACCTGTTGTCCTCCCCCCCCCCCCCCCCCCCTTCGGATTCTCTCAAATCTCTCAATTGGGACTAGAATGAACCTGCCTTGTTGTTTCAGATAACATCTACTAGATCAGATCACTATTCTTGTTCCAGATTTAATATGTAATGATTGCCACACTGTCTGTTTTCCCATGAAGCGATGGGTTTGTAAAATACAGAGGAAAATAACACCCACCCACACACACACACACACACACACACATACACACACACACACACACACACACACACACACACACACACACACACCAAAATAACACCCATGAAGTGTGTTCACAGTTGAAGCTAAAGCCATGAATCACGCACACAGGACGGACATGTAGTGGATGGTGGGTAGATGAGTCTATGAGTCTCTATGAGTCTATGAGTCTATGAGTCTATGAGTCTATGAGTCTATGAGTCTATGAGTCTATGAGTCTATGAGTCTATGAGTCTATGAGTCTATGAGTCTATGAGTCTATGAGTCTATGAGTCTATGAGTCTCTATGAGTCTCTATGAGTCTATGAGTCTCTATGAGTCTATGAGTCTATGAGTCTATGAGTCTATGAGTCTATGAGTCTATGAGTCTATGAGTCTATGAGTCTATGAGTCTATGAGTCTATGAGTCTATGAGTCTATGAGTCTCTATGAGTCTATGAGTCTCTATGAGTCTATGAGTCTCTATGAGTCTATGAGTCTATGAGTCTCTATGAGTCTCTATGAGTCTATGAGTCTATGAGTCTATGAGTCTCTATGAGTCTATGAGTCTATGAGTCTATGAGTCTATGAGTCTATGAGTCTATGAGTCTCTATGAGTCTATGAGTCTCTATGAGTCTATGAGTCTATGAGTCTCTATGAGGTCTCTATGAGTCTATGAGTCTATGAGTCTATGAGTCTCTATGAGTCTATGAGTCTCTATGAGTCTATGAGTCTCTATGAGTCTATGAGTCTCTATGAGTCTATGAGTCTATGAGTCTATGAGTCTCTATGAGTCTATGAGTCTTTGAGTCTATGAGTCCTATGAGTCTCTATGAGTCTATGAGTCTATGAGTCTATGAGTCTATGAGTCTATGAGTCATGAGTCTTATGAGTCTCTATGAGTCTATGAGTCTATGAGTCTATGAGTCTATGAGTCTTATGAGTCTATGAGTCTATGAGTCTATGATCAATGAGTCTATGAGTCTATGAGTTCTATGAGTTCTATGAGTCTATGAGTCTATGATCTATGAGTCTATGAGTCTTATGAGTCTCTATGAGTCAGCTATGAGTCTATATGAGTCTATGAGTCTATGAGTCTATGAGTCTATGAGTCTCTATGAGTCTAGAGTCTATGAGTCTATGAGTCTCTATGAGTTCTCTATGAGTCTATGAGTCTATGAGTCTATGAGTCTATGAGTCTATGAGTCTATGAGTCTATGAGTCTATGAGTCTATGAGTCTATGAGTCTATGAGTCTATGAGTCTATGAGTCTATGAGTCTATGAGTCTATGAGTCTATGAGTCTATGAGTCTATGAGTTATGAGTCTCTATGAGTCTATGAGTCTATGAGTCTATGAGTCTAATGAGTCTATGAGTCTATGAGTCTATGAGTCTCTATGAGTCTATGAGTCTATGAGTCTATGAGTCTCTATGAGTCTATGAGTCTCTATGAGTCTCTATGAGTCTATGAGTCTATGAGTCTATGAGTCTCTATGAGTCTATGAGTCTCTATAGAGTCTATGAGTCTATGAGTCTATGAGTCTATGAGTCTATGAGTCTATGAGTCTATGAGTCTATGAGTCTACTATGAGTCTATGAGTCTATGAGTCTTGAGTCTATGAGTCTATGAGTCTATGAGTCTATGAGTCTTAATGAGTCTATGAGTCTATGAGTCTATGAGTCTATGAGTCTATGAGTCTATGAGTCTCTATGAGTCTATGAGTCTATGAGTCTCTATGAGTCTATGAGTCTATGAGTCTCTATGAGTCTAGAGTCTATGAGTCTATGAGTCTATGAGTCTATGAGTCTATGAGTCTATGAGTCTATGAGTCTCTATGAGTCTATGAGTCTATGAGTCTATGAGTCTATGAGTCTCTATGAGTCTATCTATGAGTCTATGAGTCATCTATGAGTCTCTATGAGTCTCTATGAGTCTATGAGTCTATGAGTCTCATGAGTCTATGAGTCTATGAGTTCTATGAGTCTATGAGTCTCTATGAGTCTCTATGAGTCTATGAGTCTATGAGTCTCTATGAGTCTCTATGAGTCTATGAGTCTATGAGTCTATGAGTCTATGAGTCTATGAGTCTATGAGTCTATGAGTCTCTATGAGTCTATGATCTATGAGTCTATGAGTCTATGAGTCTATGAGTCTCTATGAGTCTTATGAGTCTCTATGAGTCTCTATGAGTCTATGAGTCTATGAGTCTATGAGTCTATGAGTCTATGAGTCTATGAGTCTATGAGTCTATGAGTCTATGAGAGTCTCTATGAGTCTATGAGTCTCATGAGTCTATGAGTCTATGAGTCTATGAGTCTCTATGAGTCTATGAGTCTATAGAGTCTCTATGAGTCTCTATGAGTCTATGAGTCTCTATGAGTCTATGAGTCTTATGAGTCTATGAGTCTATGAGTCTATGAGTCTCTATGAGTCTATGAGTCTATGAGTCTATGAGTCTATGAGTCTCTATGAGTCTATGAGTCTATGAGTCTATGAGTCTATGAGTCTATGAGTCTATGAGTCTATGAGTCATGAGTCTATGAGTCTCTATGAGTCTATGAGTCTATGAGTCTATGAGTCTATGAGTCTATGAGTCTATGAGTCTCTATGAGTCTCTATGAGTCTCTATGAGTCTATGAGTCTATGAGTCTCTATGAGTCTATGAGTCTATGAGTCTATGAGTCTCTATGAGTCTATGAGTCTATGAGTCTATGAGTCTATGAGTCTATGAGTCTATGAGTCTATGAGTCTATGATCTCTATGAGTCTCTATGAGTCTATGAGTCTATGAGTCTTATGAGTCTATGAAGTCTCTATGAGTCTATGAGTTCTATGAGTCTCTATGAGTCTATGAGTCTATGAGTCTATGAGTCTATGAGTCTATGAGTCTATGAGTCTATGAGTCTATGAGTCTCTATGAGTCTATGAGTCTATGAGTCTATGAGTCTATGAGTCTATGAGTCTATGAGTCTCTATGAGTCTTTATGAGTCTATGAGTCTATGAGTCTATGAGTCTTATGAGTCTATGAGTCTATGAGTCTATGAGTCTCTATGAGTCTATGAGTCTATGAGTCTCTATGAGTCTATGAGTCTCTATGAGTCTATGAGTCTCTATGAGTCTATGAGTCTATGAGTCTATGAGTCTATGAGTCTCTATGAGTCTCTATGAGTCTATGAGTCTATGAGTCTATGAGTCTCTATGAGTCTATGAGTCTATGAGTCTATGAGTCTCTATGAGTCTCTATGAGTCTATTGAGTCTATGAGTCTATGAGTCTATGAGTCTATGAGTCTATGAGTCTTATGAGTCTCTATGAGTCTTATGAGTCTATGAGTCTATGAGTCCTATGAGTCTATGAGTCTTATGAGTCTATGAGTCTCTATATGAGTCTTATGAGTCTAATGAGTCTATGAGTCTATGAGTCTATGAGTCTATGAGTCTCTATGAGTCTCTATGAGTCTATGAGTCTATGAGTCTATGAGTCTCTATGAGTCTATGAGTCTATGAGTCTATGAGTCTCTATGAGTCTATGAGTCTATGAGTCTATGAGTCTTGATCTATGAGTCTATGAGTCTATGAGTCTATGAGTCTATGAGTCTATGATCTATGAGTCTATGAGTCTATGATCTCTAGAGTCTATGAGTCTATGAGTCTATGAGTTATGAGTCTATGAGTCTATGAGTCTATGAGTCTCTATGAGTCTATGAGTTATGAGTCTATGATTCTATGAGTCTATGAGTTCTATGAGTCTATGAGTCTATGGTTCTATGAGTCTATGAGTGAGTCTATGAGTCTATGAGTCTATGAGTCTATGAGTCTATGAGTCTCTATGAGTCTCTATGAGTCTATGAGTCTATGAGTCTATGAGTCTATGAGTCTATGAGTCTATGAGTCTATGAGTCTCTATGAGTCTATGAGTCTATGAGTCTATGAGTCTCTATGAGTCTATGAGTCTCTATGAGTCTATGAGTCTATGAGTCTATGAGTCTATGAGTCTCTATAGTCTCTATGAGTCTATGAGTCTCTATGAGTCTATGAGTCTATGAGTCTCTATGAGTCTATGAGTCTATGAGTCTCTATGAGTCTATGAGTCTATGAGTCTATGAGTCTATGAGTCTCTATGAGTCTATGAGTCTATGAGTCTATGAGTCTCTATGAGTCTATGAGTCTATGAGTCTATGAGTCTATGAGTCTATGAGTCTATGAGTCTATGAGTCTATGAGTCTATGAGTCTATGAGTCTATGAGTCTATGAGTCTCTATGAGTCTCTATGAGTCTATGAGTCTATGAGTCTATGAGTCTCTATGAGTCTATGAGTCTATGAGTCTATGAGTCTATGAGTCTCTATGAGTCTATGAGTCTATGAGTCTATGAGTCTATGAGTCTCTATGAGTCTATGAGTCTATGAGTCTCTATGAGTCTATGAGTCTATGAGTCTATGAGTCTCTATGAGTCTATGAGTCTCTATGAGTCTCTATGAGTCTATGAGTCTATGAGTCTCTATGAGTCTATGAGTCTATGAGTCTATGAGTCTATGAGTCTCTATGAGTCTATGAGTCTATGAGTCTATGAGTCTATGAGTCTCTATGAGTCTATGAGTCTATGAGTCTCTATGATGAGCGCTTCCCACCACTGAAAGTGTTCCGGAAGGTATACACACCACCACACATTCTAGTGAGGCAGAAGTGATCTTTGACCGTGTTTGAGTGACACATTGATTGATTGATTGATTGATTTTATTCAACCATTTTATATATAAAAAAAATATGAACAGCACTCTGTTACATTAAAGGTGCAGTGTGTAATATGACATCATCAAGAAAGT
>JAOPFK010000123.1:0-20000 GCA_026122265.1 Ammodytes dubius | reverse complement strand
TTCACTCAATGAGTGTTTGCTTGCTGCAGTTACCTCCCTTTGTTTCTTTTTAAGATAGATTATATACCTTTAACTTTAACACAAACTAAACATATGTTACAAATACTATGAATATAATCATGGCCACATGTTGCAAATAAATATCAAATAAGAAGTAACTTGTTGGATGCACTAATATCAGGGACATAGCAACAACATTTTCCTTATCCAAGCATTATCTTTATTTAAAGGAATGTGTTCACAACGTTACATTCTAAAGATTTATTAAACCACTAAAGTTTATTTTGCGGTTATAATTTGCTACTCCAGCATTATCCATAATTGCATATTACTTTTTCTTCTGTCAGTCCTCACAATACGAGAGGGGACTTTCAAGTAAACTCTTAATTTTCTATTATAAAACATATTTAGTGGTGCTGGCTGGATGAACAGTGTGCTGAAACATTTCTTGACTGGTCTGCTGACAGCAAGTAGCAAGTAAAATAAGTTGATTTGCCGATTACATGCAGAGTGGGTGACTGAGAGATTGGAGTTATGAAACTAGCACACTATATAAGTGATCACTGTATAAAAATAGATATGTATAATTAATACATATATTTTTTTAAAGGTTTTTTTACGATAGATAAACGACAGTGGGCACAAGCGGAGCGACATGTGCAACACTCTAACTACAGTCACCTGAGCTGAACAGTTCACAACACCTGCAAAACCCATTCCAAGCAACACACTATTCACACACATCTCAAAACACAAACACACACTGTCAATCAGAACACACAGAGTAAAAACACCAGCATCAAACACCAATAAACAAATTACAAAAGTTTACTCATTACAGTTTGAATAATGTGAGTGACTTGAATTAACTTGAATTTCTAGTGAAATCTTAATTGTCTATTATAAAAAGTATTTAGCGGTGCTGACTAGATGAACAGAGGGCTGACACATTGGATGACTGGTCTGCAGAGAGCAAGTATCTGTTGCTGTTTGCTGTGATTTTTAACAATATGTAATGCACATTATGGAATAAATCAAACACTGCTATTACTTTTAAAATGGTAAAAATATGCATTTTAATTATGCAAACTGGATCATTCTTAAGGGGAATATAATATAAATGTAGTCTTAAATGTCTGTTTGTTATACATATTGACCCTACAGTCCTAAATTGTATGGAATGACAGGAGTCCCCATTTAGTTGGCACTAATTGACACAAGTTCCCTCTTGGTTAGGATGGAATGATATTCACACTCCATCATGGATGAACAAGACTTTGGCAGATCAGTAATACATATGAAAATAATCTCAACTGAATTTGAGAATAGTTATAACTAGGGGTGTGAACGTTTACAAAAAATTCTAACCGTGTACACGACGGAATTTTTTTCGTGTACACGGTTAACCGTGACGTCATTGTCCTCGTGCGCCCACCGTCTTTTAGCCGCGCGGGCACACACACATACGCGTTCGCCTTACATGTGTTGGCCGTCATTATCGCCCTTCATTCATTTCCTGATAAATATAGCCTATCGCTTTCTACATGTCCACATTTATGAGGTGAACAGGTGTTATAAAGTTCGGGCTACTTACGCGCGTAATTCACTTCAACCGGGTAACTTTAGTCTTTAGGTTATCTTTCATCACTCGTCCGTTGCTGTTACTCGAGCACGGCGCCCCCGTGTGTGTGTTTGCGATTATACACAGTCACACACACACGCCGAGGGACAGACAGATTGGGCCGACTAGCTTCTATCATCCCCAAGTAGTTTATTAGTGATGTAAAATCAATAAATGCGTGTCTCCAGAACATATTTAAAAACTTTGAGGAAAAAAAAGAACATTTAAAATTTTTAAGATTTTTTTTTAAACGGTTTTCGTTTATTGATTTTCCCTAAACGGTTATGATTTACTAAACGGTTAAACGTGTACACGTGTACACGTGCACACCCCTAGTTATAACACAACATATACTTTGAACATGATTTGTAGAGATTAACATGTTTTAATATATATTTGGTCTGCTGACAGCAAGTATCTGTTGCTGGTTGCTGTGATTTTTAACAATATGTAATGCACATTATGGAATAAATCAAACACTGCTATTACTTTTAAAATGGTAAAAATATGCATTTTAATTATGCAAACTGGATCATTCTTAAGGGGAATATAATATAAATGTAGTCTTAAATGTCTGTTTGTTATACATATTGACCCTACAGTCCTAAATTGTATGGAATGACAGGAGTCCCCATTTAGTTGGCACTAATTGACACAAGTTCCCTCTTGGTTAGGATGGAATGATATTCACACTCCATCATGGATGAACAAGACTTTGGCAGATAAGTTATACCTATGAAAATAATCTCAACTGAATTTGAGAATAGTTATAACACAACATATAATTTGAACATGATTTGTAGAGATTAACATGTTTTAATATATATTTGGTCTGCTGACAGCAAGTATCTGTTGCTGGGTGCTGTGATTTTTAACAATATGTAATGCACATTATGGAATAAATCAAACACTGCTATTACTTTTAAAATGGTGAAAATATGCATTTTAATTATGCAAACTGGATCATTCTTAAGGGAAATATAATATAAATGTAGTCTTAAATGTCTGTTTGTTATACATATTGACCCTACAGTCCTAAATTGTATGGAATGACAGGAGTCCCCATTTAGTTGGTACTAATTGACACAAGTTCCCTCTTGGTTAGGATGGAATGATATTCACACTCCATCATGGATGAACAAGACTTTGGCAGATCATTAATACCTATGAAAATAATCTCAACTGAATTTGAGAATAGTTATAACACAACATATAATTTGAACATGATTTGTAGAGATTAACATGTTTTAATATATATTTGGTCTGCTGACAGCAAGTATCTGTTGCTGGTTGCTGTGATTTTTAACAATATGTAATAGACACTTTGGAATACATTAGAGGTGCAGTGTAGTTTTTTGTAGTGGCTATACTGTGATGAATTATGAAGCAATATTTATTACAGACTTGGCCAAGGAGAACCGGACTGCAACTCGGGTGACTTGCACTTCAATTCTGACAGACACTTCCTGAGAGCTGTGTATTAACCTTGTGCTATCTCTAACACCTCCCTGGCTCGGGCACCAAGCGTACCAATGTTTTGGTTCAGAGCTGAACACAGTGAACCATAACATTCTGGAGTCTAAGGAGATGAGACTTTATCTATACAACTGACCTAAGTGTCTCCTACCAGTGTCACCAGGCTGACCTAGTGTCTGAGATATAGACAAACACACAAGACAGGCATAAATGTACTATACATCTCTACCATTAATATTAACCATACTAAAGACTGAAAATTCCCTCACAACATGTACTTTAAGTTCACTGTATGGAGGTAGTTTAGGGCAGAAAACCAGTCTGCATAGTGAACACCACATTATCCCAGACAACAACAAAAGAGACAAACAAACAAAATAGAGTTTATTGCCCTTTGATTTCCATCCTACTGGCACACATTTTTTTGAATTTTTTTTGTTACTTTCCTATATACTTTATTTTCAAGTTCTGTGCTTTTAGCTGGAATTCAATACAGTTTACGTCTAACGTTTAGAATTGTTCAGTTCCCAACGTCTTTGTTAGCAAAGAATGGCAATCAATTTGATAGCGTACTAGTGTATTCAATCTATATATATTTAGTTTATTTAAAAAGCACAAAGACAGCTCCACACTTCTACTGTTTTAAATGACTGGAGTCCACTGTCGGTGGGCATGGAGCGACTTTTACACATTAATTAAAAAGGAGTCATTCAAACTGGATAATTCTTAAGGGGAAAATAATGTTTATTCGGTTTAAAATGTCCTATGCATGTCATACTAATTGACCCTACCTGCAGTAATACATTTAAAGAGAATACAAAGGCTATATCTTTCAGTGGATTTCTTAAGCATTCTCAGCTCATTGCCCGACTTGTTGCCATGTAAAAAAGAATCAGAATCAGTTTTAAGTGAAGTAAGTTTTCCATTTACTGGTAAGTGTAAGTCAAAAACAATTACTGCAAATCACAAATGAATGAATGAATGAATGAATGAATGAATGAATACTTTATTCCGGACTCAAAGCTCCATATAAAATACAATACAAATACATGACAACACAAATTAAAATACATACAAGCATCGATTCCAATGCTTCCACAACGCAGAGGAGTACCTTGTATCACTCTGTTTAGTGTCAGTGAGTGACATTATTAGTTTGTTTTTTGACTTTAAAAGTCGACACATAAATTTATACATTAAATTCCTCAACACAGCATGAAAGGTGGGGACATTACTAGTCACAAACAAAGAGCTAGCACTAGTCCATCTAGGAAGCTTAAGGAGGATCCTAAACGCATCGTTATACGCTACCTGTAACTTTTTCAGTTTTGCTGTTCTATATTTACACCAGAGGTGAGCTGTGTAAAATGGGGTACAGTAGGCTCTGAAGAGACTAACTTTAACATCATCCGTGCACATATGAAATTTGCGTGCCAACATATTGGCCTGTGCGTAAAGCTTACAGCACTGGCGCTGAACATCATCATCATCACAGAGATCATCAGTGATGATGTGACCTAAATACTGTACCTTCTTAACCACCTCTAGAGTACGGTCAGACAGTGAGAATGAAGGAAACGTTTGCTTTTGATCCTCCTTAGTTTTAGCAATCATAATAACACTCTTCTTAGGATTGAACTTGATGTCATATTGAACTCCGTAGCTAGAGCACACTTTAAGCAGTTGCTGTAGCCCAGCACTATATGGAGACATGATGACCAAATCATCAGCGTAAATGAGGTGGTTGATAATACTGTCTCCCACCATACAACCAGTCTTACATCCGTTAAGCTTCTTAGAAAGATCATCCATATACACATTGAAGAAGACAGGTGACAAGATGCCACCCTGTCTCACCCCATTGGTGACTTGAAAGGGTGCAGATAAACTACTGCCCCATCTAATTTGCATGGTTTGGTGTGTGTACCAGAACTGCAAAATCCTTATCAGGTAAGGTGGAACTCCTCGCTCTTGTAGTTTGGCAAACATCTTACCATGGTTAATCCTATCAAAGGCTTTTGATGCATCTAAGAAGCACATAAACATGGTAGAGTTCTGTCGTCTGTATTTACTTATGACTTCTTTAAGTGCATATATACAATGATCTGTTCCAAGTTTACTTTTAAAACCAAACTGGTTGTCAGTGGTTTCCACATACTCACTAATCCTATCTAAAATAATTATTTCTAAAACTTTAGATAGTATGCTAGCCAGAGCAATTGGCCTGTAGTTATCTATGCTGGAGATTTTCCCAGTTTTGACTTTAATCACTGGCACTAACAATACAGACAACATAGAGTCAGGTAGTATGCCATGCATCAACAAACCAGTAAAACACATAGAAAGCAAGACAGGTATTCTACCACAAGCATGTTTTAGATGTTCTGCTGTTATCTGGTCAAGACCACATGCTTTGTTCATAGACAGCTTCTCAATGGCATAGCACACCTCATCAGGTCTGATAATCACCCCATCATTAAAAAGAACCTTTTCAGCATTACATTCCTCACTCTTAACACAGTTAAAAATGTCACTATAATGTTTTCTCCAAAGCTCTGCAATATTTTCAGGTCCAGTGATTCCAGCAATACTAGACGGCAAGGGCACCTTACTGTTATTAATAACCTTCACTTCTTTCCAGAAATCATTGGAATTATTCTGCTGAAGCTTTTTAGCCATGGAGTTAGCCCTCATAGCCTGCTCGTTTCTTTTAATAAAGCGTACAGCATATTTGAATCTTGCATTTGCCTGTTTCTTGCGCTCACACTCAGGACCATGCCTAGCTCTCCCTGATAACACCCATGTTTTAAAAGCTTCTTTGGCCTCTACATGGAGTTCATACACATATTCATTCCATCCTGGTCTGACATTATGCTGTTTACCACTTTTATTGCAGAAAAGCTTACCACTACTAATAAGACAGTTCACAATCTTCTCATATATCATACACAGATCTTTCCCATGATTCTGGTTCTTACAGTTAATGTCATCACATAGGATAGCATCAGATGGGATATCAGCATTACTAAAAACATTTTCAGTCAATGACTTGTAATGCCAGAGGTCCTTTTCTGTCATCCTTGCCCAATTTAGTTTTCCTATTGGTTCATGGTTATCATAGCTGGACAACTCAGGTACATTCTTAAAATTTAATACCAATGATACAGGTATGTGATCCGTTGTAGCCATACCATACATGATCTCAATTTTATCTAAACAGTCGTGAGCATCATCTGTACATACACAGTGATCCAGCCAGGACGTTGTATGCCATGCTTCACTTGTGTATGTGTAGCTATCTACAGGCAAGAGTACTTTGCTGGAGAGAACCAGCTTGCTGTCATCACAAAACTGCACTAAGTGTTGGCCAAACAGGGATTTCTTGTCAGAGATATCAGCATTCATGTCGCCCACAATAAATATACATGTACATTCATTTTCTTTAATAAAAGAGCTAATAAAACCAAGCCGGTTAATATATTCATCCTCATTTTTGTAACATTCATAAGGAGTATAAACATTTAAAATAACAAAAGCTTTGTCATTATGAACAACTTTGATGGCAATACCCCAGTCAACCTCAAGCCGAATCACACTGATCAGTGGATCGTATTTCTTATGCCAAAGTATGGCCACTCCCCCAGGAATTCTTCCCCGCAGTATTCCAGTGCTTAGATCTGTTGTAGACTCCCCTGCCCCATGGAAGTCATTATTGACAGAGTTCAGCTGATCTAGGTCTTGTTTCGCTAAAAATGTTTCTTGTATGCACAAGATGTCTGTGTTCTCCAAGAGCTTGTCAATTACAATTCGCTGCGCTTTGTCCCCTGCCCCATGTCCGAGGCGCAGGCCACGCGAGTTGTATGACACAACTCTAATACCGGTCATAGGAGACACAGACATATCTACATTACAGTCTCGTTCACAGACACCACATTCCCTGCATGATCACCCACTGGACATGCGGCAACCCTGGGTTTGCGCACCTCAAAGAAGCGCCTCACAAAAGTCCCTTCAGGCCACAGCTGCGGCTCATACATTTCACCCACCTCTTTGCATACGGCGGTTATTTTGAATGAGCTGAATCGGGTCTGTACAGTGTCTATCTTTTCACAAGTGACGTCACGGCCTAGTTTCTCTCTCAAGTAACTAGCCAGTGAGTGCGGCTCCAAGTCAGGCGAGAAGCGTGTAGCAAAAACACTCACCGACTTTGTTGTTATGGCTTGTATGCTTCCCCCAGCACCCGTTCCAACAATCCCGCTTGTCTTCTTCTCTCTAGAGGGGTTCAGGCGGGGTTTGGATGGCATAGGAGACTTCCCAGTGGCATGTTTTAACCGGCGACCCTCCTTCACCACACGAGTCCACGTCGGTGACACTGCCGCGCCATTCACATTTGTGGCTCCCGTTGCTGCGTTGGTAGTCCTGTCAGGAGCCAGGGTTGCACTGTCAGGGCCCCGGCTGATGGTCTCCCCGCTTCCGCAGGCATGGTTCACCTCCGACTGGGTAGGCGCAGTCCCTCCGCTCGTACCTGGCTTCTCGATCACGTACAGGCGTTGACTAATATCAGCTGTTACTGCACGGAGATCCTCGCAGGCACTTGTCTGCGTAAACATAGCCTGCTTCATAACTCCAACCTCCGCGCTAAGATGTTCAATTCTGCCAAGCAGGCAAGAAACATCCAGGCTATTGAAAGTCACTGGCGGGAGCTCGTCGAGGTGATGAGACACAAAACGAGGGACATTTTCACCAACCTCGTTAAGCAGTTTCAGACAGCTTTTGACATTGTTTGCGTCTTTTTGCGCCCCTTTGTGCGTCACATTGCGCTGATTGTTTGGGCAGAGTTCAAACAGCACTCTCTTGGAGTTCTCAATCCACTCGGTGCCAAAGTGGTTTACAACCATTAAAACAATGTCATCTTGACATATAGTTTTCATTTTGACAACAAGAAAGTTTAAGAGTTCGTCTTCCACAATAACTTTCCCATCCGAAGCCGTGTATATATCAGGTTTTGATCGAATTCTACCACGAGCAGCAGCTCTACCTCCTTCCGCCGCCATGACCACCCAATGACCAATAGAATAGGTGTCGGTCTCAAAGTCAACAAACATAGAAATAAAATAGATATTTACAATAATGAACATATTTATTTACATTTACTGGTAAGTGTAAGTCAAAAACAAGTACTGCAAATCACAAAGTCAACAAACAGAAATAAAATAGATATTTACAATAATGAACATATTTATTTACATTTACTGGTAAGTGTAAGTCAAAAACAAGTACTGCAAATCGCAAAGTCAACAAACATAGAAATAAAATAGACATTTACAATAATGAACATATTTATTTACATTTACTGGTAAGTGTAAGTCAAAAACAAGTACTGCAAATCACAAAGTCAACAAACTAGATATTTACAATAATGAACGTGATATTTTACTAAAAATAACTTAAGTTGGTTTAGGAATTTACAAAATTATATCGGTGATGAAGGTTTTTAGGTTTTTAGAGAAGATGAATCCTCACGGTCACTGTCGGTAATATGTGGCTGTTCAATCTCATCTGGTCTTTGGGGACAGCAATCAGCTGCATCGGTCCTATCCTGTAACAAAAAGAAAAACAATGTATAAATAATTACACTTTTTCTCATTGTTTGAAATCATCCTCTTATTGCTGTTGATCTCATGTCGTATTCTGTTTTTATATAGTTTTTTTTATTGGAACAATTTGTTGGTTCCAATAAAACTGACATACTGCTGATACAGAGTACCTGCCAAATGGTGTGGAAAGTCCCTCCCCCATCCCCCACAAATTTACCTGCATACTAATTTGAACCTACTTAGGCCCTTCTGAAATCCATTCCAGCTCCGGCCCCCACAGTTTGAGAACTAATAATCTCACACTTTCTTACTGAATGACTGATTCCTGAGGCACTGAGACCATTAGGTTAGATGGGGATGTGATGGCACATCTCTCAGTAGCCTGAGAGTTCTGACTTTTTTTTTGTTTATTGTTGCTCTGGTTTGACTTACATTTCCAAATTAGGTCAACATATGCTGATATCAGATCTATAGTTTAACATATTCAAGGCAATATGGATCGTTTCACTACATAATATAACCCTACATTTCTGGAAACTCTATAAAAAAACACTGTTCACAGATGAAATGTACAAATGGGACCTTCCTTTTTTGGCTAATCTGGAAAACTGTTAACTTTACAAATGAGGATGCAGAAATATAATAAAGCCAAAGAAAATAAAGGGATTTATGCCTCGAATAAAAAGTATTAAAAAAATCCTACAATGGTCAAATCATGTTGTGAAACAGTATATAACATTACCCAACCCTACTTAAGAAATGACGTACTTACCTCATTTCCATTCTTGCTGCCAGACTTTTTTGTTGTTCCAGTGTAATCAGACAGATTTGTGAAACCTGTAAATACATTACGACAGATTCTGTTATTTTCAATTAAGCAATTTAAAGATGCGGATTTCAATCTATAGCATATTTTATTAATCTACAACAATATATATATATTGCACAGAAATATTACAGTATGTCTTGACACTTACATGTGAGAGCCTGAAGGCACTCTTCAATGGTAGAACGTTCTCCAAATGTTCTACTCAGCATTCTTTTAATAATGCCTTTCTGGCTCATCAGTCTATCTTCACATTGGAGAGTGAAGTTGCCTGTTCTCACATTTTGAGATAGCCCAACTGGATTATTGGAGTAGGGTGTTGTTGTTTGAAAGGGATGTTGTCCATCAGTTAGGATGTAATGCACCAAACTTCCTGCAACCTAAAATGTAATGGATTCATTATAGATAACGGTGACCAAACATTTATTTTTATCTCAATAAAATGTTTGCAATTTACTTGCCAAACTGTGCTGAATCAAAAATAATAATGTTATGAGTTGGTCTGAACATTGACAACAATTAGGCATAAGACATAATTTACTATATTATTTAGACAATAGTTTATACATATAATGCTATGCCAGACTGTTCAAATACTTATTTATTATAAGCAAAGCAACTGGATTGTAGAAAGTTGTATGAACGCTTGTACCTTCATACAGATTTGAACAGAGAATCTTACATTCTAATCAAGTAACATACCTTTCTCCTTGTTGATGAAAGTCTTCTGAAAAGTGTCTTTATCTTTTCCAGATGCAATGAAGTACAAGGCTTCCTTTTCAGTACAAACTCTTCTGGGTCTCATTTTTCTCTGAAAGATTTTAGAATCCAGATGTAATTTAAAGCACAACTGGGGAAACTTTGTGAGAGTGATAGAAAGTTTTAGATACATAGCTTGATATAATTAAATTAAACTTTGCAACAACATGAATACAAACTAAGTTTAAACAAATAACATTTTAATTAAACCTGGCAAATAATAGAAATAAAAACTGCACAAATAATTACAATTAACCTTGCCTAAAGGGAAAATAAAAAACTATTTAAGAAATGCATATAACTTTTCAGAAAAAATAAATGAGAAAGTGTAAAAGAATATAATACATTTGACTTAAACCTTTCAAATAAAAAAAGTAAAAGAATGAAAGTTGAAATGAACCTTAAAATAATTCAGATAAAAACTAAGTATCAGAATTAACCAGTTAAAACCTTATAGAAAGAGAAATAAAGAAAACTAAGTTAAAATAATAGTTAAAATAATTATTTTAGTCATACATGGTGAATTTGTAGTTTGTAACTTACCTATAACTTCAGCCTCAGCATTGAACGAAAAAAGTTTCAAAAGTTCAGTCATAAATCTCCAGGTGGGTCCTCCTAAGAATTGCAGTCGTCAAGCCCTTCCAAAAAAGTCATTACATCTGTGTACCTGTAGTGAGATGCCCAGAATATATCCACACCCTCACAAGCAATCTGGACAGTGATTGGTTCTCAGGACCAGACAAAGGTGGCTAGGTATTGCTCGCATTGTGATGCAAAGTATTGGCATTACAAATGCATAAACGTCGGCTGCCAGTGTTCCCTCTTAGCTCCAAATGTCAAACTAGCTGGTTTATTGACAGTACACCGCAAGTTCTACCACGATTAAACAATCATGCCGAAAAACACAGACTACAGGTTTTGTATCCAGGCTGGATCGTTATGGAGAGAAAGAGAATCGCGACCTAAAATGACCCCCCATGCCAAGTTGAAGTACTGTCAGTACACCGCAAGTTCTACCAGGATTAATCTACTATATTTATGTTAGCAAGGAGATGTATTCAGCCTCTGGGAGAGACACAGCAATGCAGTTTCATAACAGTTCAACTCACAGTGTTGCTGTAGAAAAGGTGTGAAGTGCCTACTTTGAATAGAGACAATGCAGGGCAGGGGAGGGGGTTGAAGGGCTGCTGCCAAGGGCATGGTTTGGCAGGTATATAGGAATGTGGGGACAGGAGGGTGAGAGGTTTTTTATTGTCCCAGACTACATCAATTCTGGACTGACTTTTTATGATTTTGACAAAGGTTCTTGGAGACTAAATAAAGATGGAGCCCTTCATTTAAATATTGTTGACCCCATCAGAACAACACCACATTTACTCTTTGCAAACAGAAATACTAACTTTCACTTCCCCTCTGGCAAGACGTCATATTTTACTTATGTGGAAATCTCCTAAAACCCCAACTATTTCTATCCGGCTTAAGGACGTAATGTTTATCCTTAAATTAGAAATCATAAACCTAACAGTGAAAGGCTGTTCCAACAAATTCTCTTTAATACAATACATCTTTAAATTCTGTCTGTGGTCAGATTAAAGCTGCAGTGTGTAACTTTGTGTGTGTCAGAGAAGTGAAACATTTTCTAAGGTTTATTCTCAGAACTGAATAAAAAATGTTCTTCGCAGGAAAATGTTATCCCTGGAACAGTGTTTGAAGTTAGTAAGCTTCCTGAAAAGTTACTGTTTCATTCTGTTTTTTACAGCAGCAGGGCCCATAGTTTGGTTTACAAACATACTCTAGTCTCAATGTTTGGTTCCAGGTTCCTCTAAATATAGTTTAGTTTTGATTTATGATGATATAATCATTCAAAACTAAGAATCGCATGTAGAGAAAATGTGTTTAGTAAACTTACTCTGTGAATATAAACAAATCCCTCTCCACTGAAACTGCATAGTGAGGGGGGGGCACTTGTAATTTGTTGTTTTCATTTCTAGTTGATTATATTGAAGGTAAGGTTCTATAGAACAGTGTTGGTTCCAGTGTCAAGAAACCAGACCAAAACATTTTTTTGTGTGTGAGAATGACGACTTCATGATTTTGAGTGTGGCCAGTTGGATCTGTGATCTATGCACATTTCATACAATGTATGTGTAATACCATGTGCAAATTGTTTTAAGCAATGCAACTTTATTGCTTAGAAATAGCTTTTTAGGAAGAGTTTTAATGACTAGCATCAATGTGCTCCACACATCCTAACATTTCAGTTTAATTGTGGTGAGCACTTTCTCTGAGAAGTGAGGGCTGTCCCACTGTCAAATCAAAGTCCACTAAGGGCTCTTTTTGCACCCTTCATTAACACTTTCTGCAAGTCACCATATTTGCAGACTTTGGATAAGGAAATTACCTGCAGTAGCGCAGTGACCTTAAAAAGGAGGGAAACTCCTTCTTCAACGCATTTCCTCACAAGTCTGGCATAATACCCCCCGCTCGGCTCTACAGTATGACTTCAAAAGGTTTCTCTTTAATTAAGATACTGTTTGCAGTTTATAATGTGACCAGGCATGGCATGTAGGCGTAGGTGGTTAAGGCATCTATACTTGTTTTTATTTAAGTGGTACATATTATAGCCTGCCCTGTCCAGATACATTCTATAATACCTTTTTCATTTACCTGAAATCATTTTATAGGCCTGGAATAGTATGTGAAATAATCATGATCTTGAAAGGAATCCAGTTGTGGTCTTGCAAATATGAGATCCCCTGTCGCTATAAAAACGTCTAGTCTGACCAAAATATCAGAAACTTGTGACAGGTGTCTTTAGATTTAGAATGGATTACTTGACGATTAAGTGCAATCCACTCGCTAAGGCAATATCCTGCAACACGTTCACATCAGGCAGTCAATCTCTAAAGAGCCTAAGCAGGGAAGAATAGCCTGCAGTTAATGTAAAAAGATAAATTCACAAGCCAACAATAAAGTTTGTGATTTTTTTTGTATATATTCTCCGGTAAGTACTTTTATTTATCATTTTTTTTTAACTAGAATTCATTTAGGCTTTTTTTTTTAAATCGCATTTTGCTTTGGTAAAGTTAACACTCCATGCCAAACAAGCCCCTTTATATGTAATAGAAATTGCATCTCAAAGGTAAAGGTGAAGTGCCATTTTAAAATGAGGCTCAAGGGATTTGGCCTGAGTGACTCAGAGCAGGCAAGGGGAGTTTCTGTCTGTGTCACTCTCTGATCGTATGCAGTGTGGGGGATGGGTACCTGTGTCTAACGATGGTCATTAGGCCTTCAACAACAACAGCTAACTTCAATAGCCAAGATTCCCAGTGACTGTGATATATGTCATTATCCTTCTGCTGTGTTGGAGAAGATACTTAAATACAAATTCAATTTAAAATAGGTTGAGTACAATCAACATTTTACTTTAGTTGGAAATCAAATCCTTTAATACAATCAACTCAGAAAAAGTCACTTAACAAGGTATTGAACTTTAAGAAATCTAAAATAATAGGTTGCATCCAATCCAAACGTAAATGTTGGCTTAACTACCTTTCTCTGTGATTGTGAAATAAACAAAATAAATATAGATTGAAGACACGAGTACACTGTCAAATTGATTGAAAACCTCTTCTTATAAAGATTAATAAAGGGAATTTTGAAAATAAAGAAATAATCCAATTTGGTTTATTCCTTTTAAATTCATCCACGATGGAGTGTGAAAGTCGCACCATCCCAACCAACAGTGGACTCCAGTCATTAGATACAGTGGAAGTGTGGACCTTTCTCTGACCCTGTTTCACACTGGCATCATGTGGTTTTTGTGATCCGATCACATGAATACAGCTCTAACTACAGGTGAGAACACTATCAAGACGCATTGAGATCGGATCACAAAAAACACATTCGGAGGTGGTTTGTGACCACTTGTGACCACTTGTGTCCACATTCATTTGGTAGTGGAAACACGAATGTGGTTTGTGTCCACATTAGGGACCTCCTACTCAACTGCCTGAGCGGAAATACGTAGAAAAAAAAGGTTTTAGTGTGCGCCCAGTTAAAAGTATTGCAAATGACAAGCTATCTGTCCTCTGTTCTCATTTCACCGAGTAAAACTGTGATAACACGGAAGTCGCTGATTTTTTTTTCTGGCGCCATGCAAGCTGCAGTCATGTGGAGCGCTAACTTCCTGTTCTTATCTGCTTCAAAATAAAGGTCAACTCGCGCTTGGCTAGTAACAGGCTTTTAATGTGAAGGTGTACAGGAAACGTTCTGTTTGCACAAGGAATAACTTGACTGTGAAAGCTATGGACTGGTTACGGTGACAAGAGTTTAACAGAGGCAGACGTTAGAATAGCCAAACAGCGAGCACACATCTTTCACCAGCCAAAGTGGCGTAATAACTTACTCGCCTAAGAGTTTTTACTTTTATACTTTACCTATACTATGATATTTCCCGCATTTGGCGAGTGTTAATGTAAGGGCCCTCTAAGCAGTATTGTGCATCGCTCCTCATTGTCTAAATGAGATAGACTAGCCTATCTCGTCAACCTAGACTGGTAATTATCTTCGCATGTAATGCATTTTTATAGCAAATGCGATTCAAACTGTGGCACTGTACAGCCCTGTATGTTTACTTGTTTGAACCCCACCGGTTAAAAACAGCAATGCAAACGGAAATGATGAACGTGTTGATTTAAATACAGCGCGGGTAAATGGAATCCGATCACAAGTAGACAGAGAAGTCACATTTGAAAATACAAGTGGGAACACACGGACTGAGAGCTGTCCACTTGTAACCAGATTCAAAAAGTCAGATGTTAATGCCAGGTGGAAACAGGGTCTCTGTGATTGTGAAATAAACAAAATAAATGTAGATTGAAGACACAAGAACACTGACAAATTGATTGAAAACCTCTTCTTATAAAGATTATTAAAGGGAATCTTGAGGGACTGAATTACTCTAAAGGTCTAGGCCTCTAAAATGTTCTGATTGTAAAATGATAGTCTGATGATCAATCTGTTTTTGCAATTAATTAAAATACAAATCACCCCAACCCCAGAATGTTGGATAATAAGCATGATGCAGCAGTTTAGGGCTGACATCATGCTAAAGCCGGGAACACACCGCATTGGCCGCCTGCGGCGGTTGGACGCGTGAATGCAGGAGGCTCGCCGCTTGGTCATATTGGGCCATGTTCACCGCAGCCGCGGCCAACCGCCGCCGCCGCCTCATCGTAGGCGGCGGTTGGCCGCGTGACTGCAGGAGGCTCGCCGCTTGATCATATTGGGCCATATATTCCTGACGCCGACGCCGAGATCAGACCTGTCACACTTACGATGTAACAACATCAATAACATGGTCCAGCTGTGCCAAAAAATACAGATGTAGGTAGGCCTACACTGTGTAACCAGCGGCAGTCTTGTCACAAATATCATTAAAACAGCCTGAACACGCACCCCGATCGCAAATACACACACATTAACAGCAATTCAGCAACATACTAAACACATTAACAACAGCAGTGTGTGCTCAGCGGCACAAATAAAGGCAGACATCAGCCTACCTGAAAGTGAAAGTGTGCCGGCTGACGGAGGACAACACCGGTGCTTCGCTGTACTAGGCTATATGGAATTCCACACGGACACTGCCGTCAACTTTGGGTTCATATTATCCTCAGGAACAGCACACAGCTGGGTGAGTTTCACTATGCTAACCGGTGCTACCTTGGCTAAAGTACAACCAATAGCTAAACAGATGCAAAATACACATATTTGCAGAATGTATTGGAAGCCCAATGTCCTCACTCCACACGCCCACCTCGTCTTGCAGACCACCGCCACTGGGCAATCTCAACGCTGATTGGCTGTGGAGGCGCGGCGCCCGGCGGCGCCGCAGAAAAATATGAAAATATTCATCTTTTTCTGCGGCGCCGTGTTCGCCGCACAAGCCTTCGATTCACGCTCCTTCGATGACGCAATTTCTACGCGCCGCAAATGGCCACGCTCCCGATTCAGGCGCGGCCACACGCCGCGCAAGGGCCCGCCGCTGGACGCTGGACGCCGATTTTTGGGTGGACGCGCAGCCACGTGCTAGTACATTGACTTTGTATGTAATCTTGCCGCACGGCCAGTGCGGTGTGTTCGCAGCTTAACTGTATAGACTCAAAGTGTAGCATACTAAAGCACTAAAACGTGTCAAATGTTTTAAAACTTGTCTATAATTGTTCAGACACAATAATCAAAAAACCTTCATCATGGAAAAGTTACTTTGAAAGGCAAAACACTGTTTTTTAGCTTAAATGTGCTTATATCTTATTCCTTGTGTCTCCCTTCTTTACAGGATGAGTCAAATGGATGGCTCTTCTTAAATATGTGGTCACATTTCCAATTTCTTCCACAGTTTTCTAGAAACAAGGGGTGGCACAACTTCCCCACCGGCACAACTCAGGCCACTCTCCCCTACAATTAAAACACCAATTTTATGTGAAATACTTTTATGTCATTAGATTAGCCTACATTGCTGATGCTTTTATCTAAAGCAGTTTCCCATAAATTAAATTTGACCATAAAGGTAGAATCTCAGAACAGCAATAATCACGCAAGTAGTCTAGATTAGCTTCAAATACATGAAACTACAAAAGTGCTACATCATTTAAGTGTTACATGTAGGTGTAACATGTAAGTGCATTTTTTCTTCTCTCCTTTTTGTGCCGTTAAATAGTCATGACATCTGTAGGCTATAAACTGTGAATCATTTACATTGTATAGAGAGAGATAGAAAGGGGGTGGGGGTGTTACTGCCTGATTATGTGGGGTTCAAAATAATAAATTATTACATCAAGGCTTATAAATAAAATAAAAAACATCACATTATTGTTGTTGCATATGGGCTAAATATGTATGTCAATTTCAAGCTTTGTGGCTTGTAGCCTACGATATGAAACATTATTTTCACTGTATGATTTGGAGTGTAGTCTACTTGTAGGCTATACGACTGTTTGTGAATATTTTCATCCGGCCAAATTTGCATCATATCACATATCACTTCCACATTAGAGCAACGAGAATCTTTTTGGTAAAATGTAGCCTTGACGTAATAGGTCGTGGTGGACAGTCTCATATTTGGAGAATGTAGTACTGCAGGTAGGGTCAATTAGTATGACACACATAAGACATTTTAGACCACATTGACATTATTATTTTCCCCTTAAGAATTATCCAGTTTGGCTTTTTCCTTTTAAATTCATCCACGATGGAGTGTGAAAGTCGCACCATACCAACCAACAGTGCACTCCAGTCATTAGATACAGTGGAAGTGTGGACCTTTCTCTGTGATTGTGAAATAAACAAAATAAATATAGATTGAAGACACGAGTACACTGTCAAATTGATTGAAAACCTCTTCTTATAAAGATTAATAAAGGGAATTTTGAAAACAAAGAAATAATCCAGTTTGGTTTATTCCTTTTAAATTCATCCACGATGGAGTGTGAAAGTCGCACCATACCAACCAACAGTGCACTCCAGTCATTAGATACAGTGGAAGTGTGGACCTTTCTCTGTGATTGTGAAATAAACAAAATAAATATAGATTGAAGACACGAGTACACTGTCAAATTGATTGAAAACCTCTTCTTATAAAGATTAATAAAGGGAATTTTGAAAATAAAGAAATAATCCAGTTTGGTTTATTCCTTTTAAATTAATCCACGATGGAGTGTGAAAGTCGCACCATACCAACCAACAGTGCACTCCAGTCATTAGATACAGTGGACGTGTGGACCTTTCTCTGTGATTGTGAAATAAACAAAATAAATGTAGATTGAAGACACAAGAACACTGACAAATTGATTGAAAACCTCTTCTTATAAAGATTATTAAAGGGAATCTTGAGGGACTGAATTACTCTAAAGGTCTAGGCCTCTAAAATGTTCTGATTGTAAAATGATAGTCTGATGATCAATCTGTTTTTGCAATTAATTAAAATACAAAGAACGTATCTTTCTCTTTTAATTTGTCACCCATAGTCTGACAGGAGAGAGTTGACAGAGAACCAAATTGGCAGCTGAACTGTCTTCACATACTGCTGGCTTTGGGTAGCTGTTCAGCCAGGTCTGAGATGGTCCAGAGACAATCTCCTTAACTCTTTGTTACATTTGGAGAATGTAGTACTGCAGGTAGGGTCAATTAGTATGACACACATAAGACATTTTAGACCACATTGACATTATTATTTTCCCCTTAAGAATTATCCAGTTTGGCTTATTCCTTTTAAATTCATCCACGATGGAGTGTGAAAGTCGCACCATACCAACCAACAGTGCACTCCAGTCATTAGATACAGTGGAAGTGTGGACCTTTCTCTGTGATTGTGAAATAAACAAAATAAATATAGATTGAAGACACGAGTACACTGTCAAATTGATTGAAAACCTCTTCTTATAAAGATTAATAAAGGGAATTTTGAAGATAAAGAAATAATCCAGTTTGGTGTATTCCTTTTAAATTCATCCACGATGGAGTGTGAAAGTCGCACCATCCCAACCAACAGTGGACTCCAGTCATTAGATACAGTAGAAGTGTGGACCTTTCTCTGTGATTGTGAAATAAACAAAATAAATATAGATTGAAGACACAAGAACACTGTCAAATTGATTGAAAACCTCTTCTTATAAAGATTAGTAGTAAAGGGAATTTTGAGGGATTGGACTATTCTAAAGTTCTTGACCTATAAAATGTTCTGATAATAAATAATAGTCTGTATTTTAATTCATTGCAAAAAACAAATCGATCATCAAAGAACATACCTTTCTCTTTTAATCTGCCACACATGAGTAGTCTGACAGTGGAGAGTAGACAGAGAATCACATTGGCAAGAAAATAAAGGATCTTACTGCTGATCTTTTTTCCCATGTTTGTTTATATCTATCTTTCGTCCTTTTTAAAACTTTTATTAACACTCAACATATATATTTAGTTTCAAAAACAAAATACAAATCTATTTTCAAGAGACTGGTGTCTTCAGTAAGTAGCCTGTCAACAGCTCTTCACAGCCTGAAAGACTCCCTGGGGCTGAGACCATTCAGACAATAGAGGAGTGTTTAAACGACGTGTGTGAATGGGCCAGGCCAGGGCAAGCAGAGGCTGTCCCAGATATGAAATTAACACTCACACACTTCCAAGTCCACTGTTGGCAAAAGTTATGAAAATTTACCAGAAGGTATTATAGATGTTTTTAAGATGATTTAAAGCATGTCCAAGAGGGGACTTGAAAAATGTCCCCTGTTAGTTTTGGAGTCCCCTGTTAGTGGATGTGTTACGATCTCAGGTTCCCTGTTGGATAGGTCGGCACACTCACACACACACACACACACACAC
This sequence comes from Ammodytes dubius, assembly GCA_026122265.1. Taxonomy (NCBI): domain Eukaryota; kingdom Metazoa; phylum Chordata; class Actinopteri; order Uranoscopiformes; family Ammodytidae; genus Ammodytes; species Ammodytes dubius. Next base: position 340 of record JAOPFK010000123.1, on the reverse strand, counting down.
ACATACACACACACACACAAATATGTCTATGTGGTTGGCCCTGCAGGTTCCACACTGACCATTAGATACAGAGACCCATTTAAACAGTTTTACTATTGTGAGGCCAGAACTGCTCCACATTTGTAGTGGTTGAAAAATAAGTAAAATATATATTTTTTATAGTTTAGATATGTTATGTGTGATATGATATGTTATATTAGATGTTAAGATCAGTTTATAATTGATTATACTATATTTATAATAAGTTAAAATATTTTAAAAAAAAATTACTATATAAGAATTTAATTAAGAATATAGCGTTTTTGCTTTTGATATTATTTTTCACCACAAAAACAATTCG
>JAOPFK010000122.1:0-12358 GCA_026122265.1 Ammodytes dubius | reverse complement strand
TCTTCAGCTCTCACTGAAATAAGGAAATTTTCAACTTTGTTAAAATGTGCTGAAACTTTTGTTCCAAATGGTTTCAAGAGTCTTTCATGGCTTGCCAAGCAAAAACAACATCCCAAAAAAGGGTTATATATAGTATTTGCATTGAAATATTAAGCAGTTTTTTTTCATCAGCTTCAGTGAATTTTATTTTTTTTCTTTTTGTCTCAATGTTAAGTATTTTCATTGACAAATGTGCAAATTTGTTCTAATGTTAGTTTTATAGTTCAAGCAGATCAGCATTATGTATTTTATTTTTTTGCATTGAAAATAAGCAAATTTACTTGTTCAAAGTTTATTTTTTCTGCTTCTAAAAGTATTTCAATTGCCAAAGCAACTTTTGTTTAATTTTAAATTTTGCATTTCAACAGTTCAGTGATTATTTTTTGATTTCATGAAATAAGCAATTTTACTTTTCAGTGTTTACTTTTTCTCAGGCTTCAGATTTAATTTCTTGCAAAGCTAATTTTTCAAAGTTTAAAGTTTTCATGTTGAAGCAGATATACAGTAGTTTATGATTTATTGTTCTTTTATCTCAGATAGTAATTTTTTTTCTGTCTTACTTTTCAATAAGTAATTTTCTTTGTCAAAGTAACTGCTAAAAGTTTAAGTTTTCTGTTAAGCAGAACTCAGCTCTCAGATTTTATTTTTTGCTTATATAAAATTTTTCATTTTCATAAGTTTATGTTTTTCTGAGTTCAAAGGTTTTTCAACTTGCAAGAGCTTAACTGCAAAGTTTAAGATTTTGCTTGCAAAGAACAGATTACAAGTTTTATAATTTTTTATTAGCAATTATATTTCAGAATTTTTTTCTGAACTTTCTAAATAAGGTAATTTTCACTTACAATTCTGAACTGTTAAATGTTTCAAAATTTAGTTAACAAATCAGTGAAGTTTATTTTTTGCATTGAAATAAAGCAATTTTACTGTTTCATAAGTTTAATTCTTCTAAGCTTCACTGAAAGTTTCTTGCAAATGCTGAACTTGTCTAAGTTTTAGTCTTAATTTGCAAACTCAGCATTAGTGTTTATATTTTGCATTAAAATAAAATTTTCACTTTCAAAGTTTACTTTTTCAGCTTCATGTAAGATTTCATTGTTCAAAATGCTGTAATTGTTTAATTGGATTTCAAGATTTAGCCCAAATCCATTTCATATTTTTTGTTTTGCATTGAATAAAAGCAATTTTAATTTTCAAGTGGTTTTTTTTATGCTTTCAGAGCTTCATGTAAGCAATTTTCACTTGTCAATTTTATTTTGTTAAATTTAAGAAATTTCATGCTTCAGGAAATAGTCTTCGTTTATAAATAATTGTTAATTTAAGCAATTTATTACTTTAGTTAAGTTTTAAGCTCTTCAGCTTGCCAAGATAACTATTTTTTGTGTTAATATTGTAATTTGTTTAAATGTTTCAAATTTTATGTTCCAGCAGTCTCAGATTACGTAGTTTCATTGAATAGGAAATTTTTCAATTTGTTCAATGTTCGTAATTTTAATTCTTTTCAGTCTTCGAAGAAATTCACATTTAATTTTAATTTAGTTTAAATTTGAATATTACAGCTTATAATTTTTTTCTCAACCAACAAATAAGAGATTTAATTTTTAGTTGCTAATATTTAAAAATGTTCAAGATTTCATGAATAAACTACCACATAAATAAAATTTAATTGTTTAAATTTAGCTGTAACATTTTTTATGCTTTCTAGTTTTTCGCTTGCAAAAGGACTAATCAACATTTTTTAATGTGTTTAATTGTAAATGTTTAAAATCTTTCATGCTTGGAATTTATGCTTCGCAGTCATACATAATAATTATTAATTTGTTCAAATTTATAACTTTTGTCAGTAAATTTTTGCTTCTTTCATGCTTCCAGGAAATAAGCTAATTTTATTAGTTTGATTGAAATGTGTAATTTTATCTAACTTTCAAGAGTTTTATGGCTTGCCAAGCAGTCTCATGAAATAAGGTATTTTTTTGAAATTAGCAATTTTATTGCTTTAATGGTTTAGTCTTTTCGCTTGCCACTGAAAAAGGTATTTTAATTTGTTTTGTTGAATTTTTCAAATGTTTTCAAGTCTTCATGGTTTCCCCTCACATCTCACTAATATATTTAATTTGAAATTTGGAATTTTATCTTTTAATGGCTTTAAATCTTCTTTGCCCCACGAATAGCAATTCAATTTTCAATTTTCTTTTAACAATTTTAATCACTGCGCCAAGATGCATTTTTTCACTACTAATAAGTATTTCACTTTCAAATTATGTAACTTTTTCAAAGCTTTCAAGAGATTTTCTTCACCAACTCCACTTACGATTTTAATTTTTCGCATGTCTGTAACTTTTATCGCTTTCAGTGCTTTATGGCTTTTTCAGCAGAATCATGAAGCTAATTTTAACTTGTAAATTGCTTAACTTTTGTTCTAATGACTTTCAAGATTTTATGGCTTTCCAAGCAGAACTCAGCATGTACAGTATTTTATTTGTTATTGTTTGAAATTTGAATTTACATCGCTTTCAGTGAAGTTTTATTGTTTTTCTGCACTATCACTATAAATAAGTCTATTTAAATTGTCAAATTTTCTTTAGTTTATGGATTCAAGTTTCATTTGCCAAGGGTAATTGTTCAATTTGTAATCGTAATTTTTTAGTTAAATTTTTCATGCTTCATGAAGTTTATAGCTCTTTTATTCAAAAAGTATTTCACTTGTTCAAATGCTTAATTTTTTTCAAGGCTTTAAGTCTTTCTGGCTTCCAGAAATGCATCATTTACATTTGATTAAAGTTTTACTTATTTAAAAATTTTAATAGCTTTCATGGTTCAGCTTCAGCTGCTCCATAATATCAATTTAATTGCTTAAATTTTAATTTTTGTTTAAAGTTTATCTTTATCTCCAGCACTAGATAAGTTATTTAATTTTTTAAATTGTTTAAAATTTTTTCAATGTTTAGAGTTTTAGTTCCCCTGAACTAACAGCCAACAAATAGTATTTTTAATTTTTTAAAATTTTTAAATTTAGTTTAATGGCTTTCAAGGTTTTCTGTTCCATTGAATAAGTTACATTTAATTTGTTCAAATTTGTAATTTTCTAATTTTTATGAGTCTTTATGTTTCACTGCTCAATTGCTACATGTTAAATTTTAGAATTACAAATTTTAATTTGTTCAAATTCTAACTTTTTTTTTAAATGCTTTTTCCCAGTCTTTCTTTTAAAGAATTTCAATTTACTAGTATATACATTTTCTTAAATGTTAAGAGTTTTCATGCTTCAGCAGAACTTATGCTTCGTTTATTTATAGGCTAATTTATTTTATCAAATTACTTTCAGTAAGGTTTATTGTTTTCTGGTTTCCAGAAAGAACCCAATTTTCATTTATAATGTTGAAAATTTAATCAAAAATTTTCAATCTTTCTGTTGATTATTTTCTATGCATCTATAATAAGTAATTGTTAATATTTTGCAATTTTTAACTGCTTTCAGTTAATGGCTTTAAGACTTCAGCTGAAAGGGCTAATTTGCAATTGTTATATATTGTAATTTGTTCAATTTTACAAATTTATTGTTTTCCCGTGAATCTACTTGAAAAGTTTATTAATATTTGCTAAATTTAAGATAATTGTTTAAATTTTTTTAATTCTTCCCTTAAACAAATAACATTAATTTGTTAATGTTATTTTTTGAAATTTAAAATTTTTTGCTTCCAAGGAATAACTCTTCGAGTTATATAAATAATAATTAATTTAAGGTTTTATTTTTTTAATGATTTTTATGGTTTTCTTCTGCCCTCACCTAAAAGGTAATTTAATTTAAATTGTAATTTTTTAAATTTAAAATTTCCCAAAGTTTTTCGGGGTTTTAGTTTTTTTGTTTAAAAATTTAAGGTTTTTAATTTTTCAAATTGTTTTTTTTGTTAATTTTTTTAAACTTTCAGAAAAAACCCAAAAAATTTTTTTTAAAAAAACTTTTTTTGTTTTAAATTTTTTTTTCCAGCTTCATGTTTTTTTTTTTTTAAAAATTTTAAAATTTTTTTTTTAAAAGGGTTTTTTAAATTTTTTTTGGCTCCAAAAAAAATTTTTTCCCCTTTAAAAATTTTCATTTTTAAAAATTTTAAAATTTAAAAAAATTTTTTTTTCCCCCAGAAAATAAAATTTTATTGTTTTGGGAAATTTTTTCTAAATAATTTAATTTTTTTTGCCCAAAAAACTAATTTTTTTAAATTAAATTTTTTTTTTTCCCAAATTTTAATTTTGGCCCAGAATTTTGCTATTTTTTTTTTTTTAAAAAAATTTTTAATTTTTAAATGAATTTTTTTTTCTAGCTTCAAAAAAAATTTTTTTTAAAAATTGCCGTTTTTTTTTAAAATTTTTAAAATTTTATGGCTTGAAAAAAAAATCCCTTTTTAATTGATTCTTTTGAAATTTAAAATTTTTTTCCTTTTTCAGAATTTTTTTTTTTTCCCGGCTTAAAGAAAAAAGGGCTAATTTTAAATTTTTTTTTTTATTTTTGGTTAAATTTTTTAAAATTTTTTCATTTTCCCAAAAAAAAAATTTCTTTTGTTAAATTTGGTTTAAATTTTTTTTTTAATTTTTGGGGTTTTTTTTTTTTTTTAAATTTTTTTTTCCTCAAATCCTTATTTATCTACAGTATTATATATAGTATTTGCATTGAAATATTAAGCAAATTTTATCATCAGCTTTCAGTGAAGTTTTATTGCTTCTTTTCTGCAGCTCTCACGAAATAAGGCTAAATTTCAACTTTGTTCAAATGTGCTGTAACTTTTTGTTCTAAATGCTTTCAAGAGTCTTCAGGGCTTGCCAAGCAGAACTCAGCATGCAAACAGTAGTTAAAATATAGAAATTTGCATTGAAAATTAAGCAAATTTTATCATCAGCTTTCAGTGAAGTTTTAAATTTCTTCTTTCTGCACTCTCACTGAAATAAGCTAATTTTCAACTTTGTTCAAATGTGCTGTAACTTTTGTTCTAAATGGCTTTCAAGAGTCTTTCATGGCTTGCCAAGCAGAACTCAGCATGCTACAGTAGTTATATATAAGTATTTGCATTGAAATATTAAGCAAATTTTATCATCAGCTTTCAGTGAAGTTTTATTGCTTCTTTCTGCAGCTCTCACTGAAATAAGGCTAATTTCAACTTTTTTCAAATGTGCTGTAACTTTTGTTCTAAAGGGCTTTCAAGATTCTTTCATGGCTTGCCAAAGCAGAACTCAGCATGCTACGTAGTTATATATAGTATTTGCATTGAAATATTAAGCAAATTTTATCATCAGCTTTCAGTGAATTTTTTTTGCTTCTTTCTGCAGCTCTCACTGAAATAAGGCTAATTTTTCAACTTTTTTCAAATGTGCTGTAACTTTGTTCTAAATGGTTTTCAAAGTCTTTCATGGCTTGCCAAGCAGAACCAGCATGCTACATATTTATATATATTTGCATTGAAAAATTTTAAGAAAATTTTATCATCATTTTTCATGAAGTTTTATTGCTTCTTTCTGCACCTCACTGAAATAAGGCTAATTTAAACTTTGTTCAAAGTGCTGAACTTTTTTTTAAAAGGCTTTCAAACTTTCAGGGCTTCCCAAGCAAACTCAGCACTCAGTAGTTATAATAGATTTCATTGAAATATTAAAAAATTTTTTATCATCAGCTTTTCAGTGAAGTTTTATTCTTCTTTCGCAGCTCTCACTGAAATAAGGCAATTTTCAATTTTGTTCAAATGTCTGAAATTTTTGTTCTAAATGGCTTTCAAATCTTTCAGGGCTTCCCAAGCAAAACTACATGCACAGTAGTTATAAAGATTTGCATTGAAATTTTAAGCAAATTTTATCATCACTTTCAGTGAATTTTTTATTGCTTCTTTCTGCAGCTCTCACAAAATAAGGAAAAATTTTAAACTTTTTTTCAAATGTGCTGTAACTTTTGTTCTAAATGGCTTTCAAGGTCTTTCATGGCTTGCCAAGCAAACTCACATGCAAAAGGTTATATTAGATTTCATTGAAAAATTAAGAAATTTTTATCATCACTTTCAGTGAATTTTATTGCTTTTTTCTCAGCTCTCACTAAAAAAGGGCTAATTTTCACTTTGTTCAAATGTCGTAACTTTTGTTCTAAATGGCTTTCAAGAGTCTTTCATGGCTTCCCAAGCGAACTCGGGCAGCTACAGTATTATATATAGTATTTGCATTGAAATATTAAGCAAATTTTATCATCAGCTTTCAGTGAAGTTTTATTGCTTCTTTCTGCAGCTCTCCACTGAAATAAGGCTAATTTTAAACTTTGTTCAAATGTGCTGTAACTTTTGTTCTAAAGGGCTTTCAAGAGATTTTCATGGCTTGCCAAGCAGAACTCAGCATGCTAAATATTATATATAGTATTTGCATTGAAATATTAATCAAATTTTATCATCAGCTTCAGTAAAAAAAAAAAAAAAAAAAAAAAAAAAAAAAAAAAAAAAAAAAAAAAAAAAAAAAAAAAAAAAAAAAAAAAAAAAAAAAAAAAAAAAAAAAAAAAAAAAAAAAAAAAAAAAAAAAAAAAAAAAAAAAAAAAAAAAAAAAAAAAAAAAAAAAAAAAAAAAAAAAAAAAATTTTTTTTTTTTTTTTTTTTTTTTTTTTTTTTTTTTTTTTTTTTTTTTTTTTTTTTTTTTTTTTTTTTTTTTTTTTTTTTTTTTTTTTTTTTTTTTTTTTTTTTTTTTTTTTTTTTTTTTTTTTTTTTTTTTTTTTTTTTTTTTTTTTTTTTTTTTTTTTTTTTTTTTTTTTTTTTTTTTTTTTTTTTTTTTTTTTTTTTTTTTTTTTTTTTTTAATTTTAAATTTTCAAGCCAAACTAATAAAACTACTGTACAGCTGATTCCTGCTTGGCAAGCCATGAAAGCCTGAAACCATTTAGAAACAAAATTACAGCAAAATTGAACAAAGTTAAAAATTTAGCCCTTATTTCAGTGAGAGCTGCAGAAAAAAGGGAATAAAACTTCACTGAAAGCTGATGATAAAATTGCTTAATTTTTAAATGCAAATATTTAATAACAAAGGGTAGCATGCTGAGTTCTGCTGGGCAACCATGAAGCCCTCTTGAAAGCCATTTAAACAAAAGATACAGCCCCATTTTAACAAATTGAAATTACCTTATTTCAGTGAGAGCGCAGAAAAAGAATAAAATTTCACTGAAAGCTGATGAAAAATTTGCTTAAATTCATGAAAATACTATATAAACTACTTTTTACATGCTGAGCGTTTGGGCCCAAGCCATGAAAGACTCTTGAAAGCCATTTAGAACAAAAGTTACAGCACATTTGAACAAAGTTGAAATTAGCCTTATTTCAGTGAGAGCTGCAGAAAGAAGCAATAAAACTTCACTGAAAGCTGATGATAAAAATTTGCTTAATATTCAATGCAAATACAATATATAACTACTGTAGCATGCTGAGTTCAGCTTGGCAAGCCATGAAAGACTCTTGAAAGCCATTTAGAACAAAAGTACAGCACATTTGAACAAAGTTGAAAATTAGCCTTATTTCAGTGAGAGCAGCAGAAAGAAGCAATAAAACTTCACTGAAAGCTTGATGATAAAATTTGCTTAATATTTCAATGCAAATACTATATAAAACTTACTGTAGCATGCGAGTTCTGCTTGGCAAGCCATAAAAGACTCTGAAAGCCATTTAGAACAAAAGTTACAGCACATTTGAACAAAGTTGAAAATTAGCCTTATTCAGTGAGAGCTGCAGAAAAAGCAATAAAAACTACACTGAAAGCTGTTTGATAAAATTTGCTTAATATTTCAATGCAAATACAAAATATAACTACTGTAGCATGCTGAGTTCTGCTTGGCAAGCCATGAAAGACTCTTGAAAGCCATATAGAACAAAAGTTACAGCACATTTGAACAAAGTTGAAAATTAGCCTTATTCAGTGAGAGCTGCAGAAAGAAGCAATAAAACTTCACTGAAAGCTGATGATAAAATTTGCTTAATATTTCAATGCAAATACAAATAATAACTACTGTAGCATGCTGAGTTCTGCTTGGCAAGCCATGAAAGACTCTTGAAAGCCATTTAAGAACAAAAGTTACAGCACATTTGAACAAAGTTGAAAATTAGCCTTATTTCAGTGGAGCTGCAGAAAGAAGCAATAAAACTTCACTGAAAGCTGATGATAAAATTTGCTTAATATTTCAATGCAAATCTATAATATAAACTACTGTAGCATGCTGATTTCTGCTTGGCAAGCCATGAAAACTCTTGAAAGCCATTTAGAACAAAGTTAACAGCAAAATTTGAACAAAGTTGAAAATTAGCCTTATTTCAGTGAGAGCTCAGAAAGAAGCAAAACAATACCACTGAAAGCTGATGATAAAATTTGCTTAATATTTCAATGCAAATACTATATATAACTACTGTAGCATGCTGAGTTCTGCTTGGCAAGCCATGAAAGACTCTTGAAAGAAACATCACTGAAAGCTGATGATAAATTGCTTAATTTCAATGCAATACTAATTAACACTTACATGCTGATTCTGCTCAACCATGAAAGACTCTGAAAGCCATAGAACAAAGTTACACACTTGAACAAAGTGAAAATTAGCCTTATTCAGTGAGAGCTGCAGAAAGAGCATAAAACTCATGAAAGCGATGAAAATTTGCTTAAATTTCAATCAATACTAATATAACACGTAGCTCGAGTCCTGGCAAGCCATGAAAGACTCTTGAAAGCCATTAGAACAAAGTTACAGCACATTTGAACAAGTTAATTAGCCTTATTTCATGAGAGCTCAGAAAGAAGCAATAAAACTCACTGAAAGCGAATAAAATGCTTAATATCAATGCAATACATTATAATACGTACAGCTGGTCGCTGCAACCAGAAAGACTCTGAAACATTTAGAACAAAATACAGCACTTGAACAAAGTTGAAATTACTATTTCATGAACTGCAGAAGAAGCAATAAACTTACGAAAGCTGATGAAAATTCTTAATATTTCATGCAAAACTATAAACTACTGTACATCTGGTTCCTTGCAAGCCATGAAAGACTCTGAAAGCATTTAAACAAAAGTTAAGCACATTGAACAAAGTTGAAAATAGCCTTATTTCAGTGAGAGCTGCAGAAAGAAGCATAAAACTTCCTGAAAGCTGATGATAAAATTGCTTAATATTTCAATGCAAATACTATAAATAACTACTGTACATGCTGAGTTCTGCTTGGCAAGCCATGAAAGACTCTGAAAGCCATTAGAACAAAAGTTACAGCACATTTGAACAAAGTTTGAAAATTAGCCTTATTCATGAGAGCTGCAGAAAGAAGCAATAAAACTTCACTGAAAGCTGATGATAAAATTTGCTTAATATTTCAATGCAAAACTATATATAACTACTGTACAGCTGATTCTGCTTGGCAAGCCATGAAAGACTCTTGAAAGCCATTTAGAACAAAAGTTACAGCACATTTGAACAAAGTTGAAAATAGCCTTATTTCAGTGAAGCTGCAGAAAGAAGCAAAAACATCACTGAAGCTGATGATAAAATTTGCTTAATATTTCAATGCAAATACTATATATAACTACTGTAGCATGCTGAGTTCTGCTTGGCAAGCCATGAAAGACTCTTGAAAGCCATTTAAACAAAAGTTACAGCACATTGAACAAAGTTGAAAATTACCTTATTTCAGTGAGAGCTGCAGAAAGAAGCAATAAAACTCACACTGAAAGCTGATGATAAAATTTGCTTAATATTTCAATGCAAATACATAATAACTACTGTAGCATGCTGAGTTCTGCTTGCAAGCCATGAAAGACTCTGAAAGCCATTTAGAACAAAAGTTACAGCACATTTGAACAAAGTTGAAAATTAGCCTTATTTCAGTGAGAGCTGCAGAAAGAACAATAAAACTTCACTGAAAGCTGATGATAAAATTTGCTTAAATTTCAATGCAAATACTAATATAAACTACTGTAGCAGCTGATTCTGCTTGCAAGCCATGAAAGACCTGCACATTTGAACAAAGTTGAAAATTAGCCTTATTTCATGAAGCTCAGAAAGAAGCAAAAACTCACTGAAAGCTGATGATAAAATTGCTTAATATTTCAATGCAAATACTATATTAACTACTGTAGCATGCTGAGTTCTGCTTGGCAAGCCATGAAAGACTCTTGAAACCATTTAGAACAAAAGTTACAGCACATTTGAACAAAGTTGAAAATTAGCCTTATTTCAGTGAGAGCTAGTAGCCTTATTTCAGTGAGAGCTGCAGAAAGAAAAATAAAACTTCACTGAAAGCTGATGAAAAAAATTTGTTTAATATTTCAATGCAAATACTATATAAAACTACTGTAGCATGCGAGTTCTGCTTGGCAAGCCATGAAAGACCTTGAAACCATTTAGAACAAAAGTTACAGCACATTTGAACAAAGTTGAAAATTAGCCTTATTTCAGTGAGAGCTGCAGAAAAAGCAATAAAACTTCACTGAAAGCTGATGATAAAATTTGTTTAATATTTCAATGCAAATACTATATATAACTACTTTTAGCATGCTGATTCTGCTTGGCAAGCCATGAAAGACTCTTGAAAGCCATTTAGAACAAAAGTTACAGCACATTTGAACAAAGTTGAAAATTAGCCTTATTTCAGTGAGAGCTGCAGAAAGAACAATAAAACTTCACTGAAAGCTGATGAAAAAAATTTGCTTAATATTTCAATGCAAATACAAAATAACTACTGTAGCATGCTGAGTTCTGCTTTGGCAAGCCATGAAAGACCCTTGAAAGCCTTTTAAGAACAAAAGTTACAGCACATTGAACAAAGTTTGAAAATTAGCCTTATTTCAGTGAGAGCTGCAGAAAGAAGCAATAAAACTTCACGAAAGCTGATGATAAAATTTTGCTTAATATTTCAATGCAAATACTATATAATAACTAGTAGCATGCTGAGTTCTGCTTGGCAAGCCATGAAAGACTCTTGAAAGCCATTTAGAACAAAAGTTACAGCACATTTGAACAAAGTTGAAAATTAGCCTTATTTCAGTGAGAGCTGCAGAAAGAAGCAATAAAACTTCACTGAAAGCTGATATAAAATTTGCTTAAATATTTCAATGCAAATACTATAAAAACTATGATGCTGAAGTCTGCTGGAACCCATAAAACTCCTGAAATATATTTAGAACAAAAGTTAACCCAATTTGAAAAATTAAATTAGCCTATTTCATTGAAGTCAGAAGAAGCAAAAAATTCAGAAACTTATGAAAATTGAAATTTTTTAATCAAAACTTAAAAAACATTAATCAGCTGATTCTGTTGCAACCATAAAACTTGAAACCATTTAGAACAAATTTTACAACTTTGAACAAAAGTTTGAAAAAAAAAAAAATTTTCAGTGAAGCTGAAAAAGAAAAAAAAACTTCATAAAGCGATGAAAAAATTTGTTTAAATTTAAATGAAACTATATAAACTTGAACATTAATCCTTTTGCAAACAAAAATACTTAAAGCTTTAGACAAATTCAGCAAAAGGAACAAAATTTGAAATTAGCACTATTTCAAAGTGCAAAAAGCAATAAACTTCACTAGACTGAGAAAAAGCTAAATTAACATACAATATATAACTATGTACATTTAAAAATTCTTTGGGAAGCCATAAAAACTCTGAAAGCATTTAAACAAAATTTCGCATTTAAAAAATTTTAAAAATTTAGCCTTTTTCAGTAAAAATCAGAAGAAGCAATAAAACTTACTTGAAACTTTGATAAAAATTGCTAAATTTCAATGAAAATACTATATATACAAACTGAAGAAATCTAATTAAAATTTTTGAAAGCCAAAAATATCTTGAAACCATTTAAACAAAATTTAAAGCACATTTGAACAAATTGAAAAGCCATTTCGTGAACTAGAAAAAATTAAAACTTCATAAAAGCAGATGAAAAATACTTAATATTTAATGCAAATAAATATATAAAACTACTAGCATGCTAATTTTCTGTTTGCAGGGCAATTAAAACTCTTGAAACCATTTAACAAAATTAAGCACATTTGAACAAAGTTGAAAATACCCTTTATTCATGAGAGCTGAGAAAAGAAGAAATAAAACTTCACTGAAAGCTGATGATAAAATTTGCTTAATATTTAAAATGCAATTACTAAATAACTATGTAGATGTTGATTCTGCTTGGCAAGCCATAAAGACTCTTGAAAGCCATTTAGAACAAAAGTTACAGCACATTTGAACAAATTGAAAATTAGCCTTATTTCAGTGAGAGCTGCAGAAAGAAGCAATAAAACTTCACTGAAAGCTGATGATAAAATTTGCTTAATATTTCAAGCAAATA
>JAOPFK010000121.1:0-51792 GCA_026122265.1 Ammodytes dubius | reverse complement strand
CCACCCAAGACTAACCCAGGCCCGACCCTGCTTAGCTTCCGAGATTCGGCCCGAGATCGGGCGTGTTCAGGTGGTATGGCCGTAAGCAAGGCAGAGTGAGCAAGTGGGCCCTTTATAGCTGGCTGCTGTGAGCAGTATTGCCTTTGATGTTTGATGTTTCTACCTCCTAATTGATCAAAATGAAAGCTTTTTTCAACTTCAAAAAAGCTTACAGCACCTGGTATTCCCAGGCGGTCTCCCATCCAAGTACTAACCAGGCCCGACCCTGCTTAGCTTCCGAGATCGGACGAGATCGGGCGTGTTCAGGGTGGTTATGGCCGTAAGCAAAGGCAGAGTGAGCAAGTGGGCCCTTTATAGCTGGCTGCTGTGAGCAGTATTGCCTTTGATGTTTGATGTTTCTACCTCCTAATTGATCAAAATGAAAGCTTTTTTCAACTTCAAAAAAGCTTACAGCACCTGGTATTCCCAGGCGGTCTCCCATCCAAGTACTAACCAGGCCCGACCCTGCTTAGCTTCCGAGATCGGACGAGATCGGGCTAGCTGGCGAAAGATAGTCTATCTAAGCTATTGGAAATTAAACCAATCAGTGCCCAAGCTCTTCAATAGCTAAAGGACCTCAGCTATATTTCGGCAAATCAGAGAAGGCCTGTCCAATAGCTATAGGAGATGTCGGCCAATCAGTCAACGCCTGTACGGCGCATGCGCAATGCGTCATGACGCTCAGCACAGCGACGTCCATCTTTGTTTACGTTTAGAGAGCTACGCTGTTTGTTGGATAATAACCTACAGATATTCCTTCATTCGTTATCAAAGTAAGTAACCACTTAATGTTTTTACATCCATATTAGCTATGCTTCACATTTTCATTCATCCCTAACGTAGCACAGGCATTGTATCTCTGTATTGAAGCAACAGTCAGTAGCCTAGTTAGCTGTACGTCGCCTTTCCTGACTACATTAACGTCGCTCAGCATGGACATTTACGATGTTATCTAATGTAATTCACAAAGCTTTAGTTCTCGTTTGTTTATGTGCTAAAGCTGTAAGGCTGTAGAGGTATCTAGGAGCATTCCGTATTCCATTCCATACGCATTCAATGTATCGAAGCAGCCAGCCACTGTTAGCTACTTCAGTTTACATAAGCTATTGTGGTGGTTATTGCTGTATGTTAGTGTGATACTATCTCAGTGTATAGTAGTTAGTTAGCATGTTTACATCCAGTGTTTACTTGTTCACAAGAGCTACTGTAGGTTCCCTTAAAGGGGACATATTATGCAAAAACTCGGGTTTAAATGTGTATTTCCGAGGTCTACTAGAAAAGGTTTTAATGGTCTATAGTACAAAAAGCCCATTAGTTTTCTACCAATGCCCATTTCTTCATTGCCTTTTCAGGCCTTTTTTGGCCTCTCCCTCAAAAATTTGATTTTGACATCTACCCCCCTCCGCAGAAAGCCTAGTCTGCTCTGACTGGTCAGATCTACATGGGCGTGCATGCACCGCCCTGCTCATTTACTCTATACCTACCTCCATGGGCATGGCACACGCCCAGCTGTCAGTTTTGTTTACTTTTGGCCAATGCAGCATGGAGATCGATGTTACCATGTTTAGCTTCATTTCTACAGCAAATGTCAGCACACTTACCACTTCTAAACCAAAAGCTTTACAACTGAACCTGGTCAGGCAGGAGTCTGAGCTGAAAACTGCATCAAGATTTCTGGTTTCCCTGACATTATCCTCAGGTAAATATGTCACTGTCAATAACAGAATATGAGCTAAGTATTTATGCAAAAACCTCCTAACTTGTAACATACAACATTTTATGTATGTCTCTACAGGTTAAACTGGGGAATGATCTACAACCCATGTGAGTGAAAAAGCTTTGGTTGTGAAGCCATGCTGAGGTAACATGTAAACATGTACAGTAATGAGGCAGGAAAGGAATGTATCATGTCAAGATTCACTGGAAAGGCATCTTTTGTAAAAAAAAAAAAAAATTGAAATAATTAGTCAGAGCTTCGAATTATCTGACACCCTTTCAATATCTAATATATTGTATAATTTGTATTGTGACCACTGATTTATAATAAAGTTTTACTGTTAAAAAATGTATTGTGTTGCTAACTGTCACTGTTTGCTTCGTGTAGTAAACTTGAAACTCACATTTTCATAGTCAGGATGTTGGACTAGTTTTCTGACCGATTTACATGCATTGACTTATAAGTTTTTTTTTATTCAACCCTTTATCTCGCTGAAGATTTCTTATAAAACAGTATCATTACATTTTAAAAAGACCAAAACCATACTTAAAAATAAAGCAGTTTATTCATAGCCAGTGAAATGGAAATATAAAGTGTACAAATCAAACAGAAGCAAAACCATAACTTGTATGTAACTGTCCAGTTGTTGCTGGTGGGCCCTGAAGAAGACCACCTGTCCCACCCAGTGAACACATCCTCCTCTGAAGGAACGAATAGTGTGGTCCGTCAGGTCACTCACATCTGTAAAACATGACACATTCAATGTTATATCATGTAGCCTAGCTGAAATATACATAATACATCTGTAGTTATGGCAAAGCTACAAACTAATGAAAATATATTTTTTCTTCCATTATTAAATAAGATTGGCTACTAATAAGTTCAGTATAGCCCTTGCTCAAGAAGCAACGAGTTCTGAGTGATACTGTGTGCTTTTTGAAATATAATGGACAGGAAACAAACAGCAGCAATTTACAGTATTCCTGTCTATTATATTGTACATTATACTGGAGATGTAATAGGCCTACTGCTGCATGTACCACGACTGCTTGCATAACTACACACTGTCAACAACAAATAAATACTATTCAGTTTCCAACACACACACAGGGGCTGTCATGGACAGACTCACAGATCTAAACGTTAGCATAAAGCAAACGGTTAAGCTAGCGGACGCTAACGCTAACGCTATACTACTACTGTTACCAAGCGTTTTGGCCGTCCCTATACTTCAGTATTACAGGAATAAGGACTGGGAAAACTCCATTCACGGAACGGAACGAGCCACTTTATTGAAGCTCTCCCAACATAGCCTAAGTCAAAACAACCACGTTACAACAACACTTCCGTGTTCCACCTTTTCACAATAAGAGCCTACACAAGAAATAGCGGCATTATCTCGTTTGGCGTTGGTTATTTTAGGAGGGATAAATTAAAGCACATTACACACATTGAACTCATAAACGGACAGATTTGTTTGAATTAGACCGGTACTTACATTTCCAGAGGAGAGATGGTGTCTATCAGTCTTCCAGGCACAATCTCCTTCACACTCCAGTATAACGGCAGATCAAACTAGATTGCCAACCTTTGCTGGGCATAGCCTAACAACAAATGAAGTAAATCCATTCAGCCCCTGTCTGCTTCGAGGCTGGGGTGTGATGGTTCTATATCTATGGTGATGGTAGCTTGAGGATGAGCTAACACTGCAGCTTGCTTCTGCTCTGTTGTTGCATTAGCAGGTGCAGTTCCAGGTGTGTGTGGTTTACCAACGGGCGTATTGATTTGCCAATCAACTGCCGAGTTTCTGATGAGCTTTCCCGTGGGAGTATTTATGATAATGAAAAACGACCGGTTTCGTCATCGGTCTGTGTTTTTTGGAAGAAACCTTCAAATCCCCCCTTTTTCGAAATAAGCATCTCAGAAGAAACTGACATAGTGGTCTTTTATAAGCTTGTGTGTGCTGGTAGGGACGCCAATAACCTACAAAGTGTGCCCAAACACCGGCAATGTTTGTTTTTTCATAATATGTCCCCTTTAAAGATAATGATGTAAACATGAGCTCATTATGTGTGGCCTAGGTATGATGACAGCTGTTAATGGTTGTAATAACAATGCATTTGCTGCTTGCCTCACTGATAGTGTATCTGTTTTCTCTTTTTTTAAGACTGTGGATGACTGTACAGTACAAGCTATGGACAGCGTGCCAGGCTGTTGATGACTGCTGTGCCACGCATAGACAGAGTTGACAGAATGGCAGAGTATCTGGTGGAGAAGAAAAGGCGTGTTTGCACTCTAACCACCGCTGGCTGTGAAGCTGAAGATGTTACCTGCTCCACCCTCCAGCCCTCAGCTTGTGCTGCTGGCTCCAGCTGACTCTCAGGTACCTGCCCTGGTTGCTGCCCAGCAGGTCCCTGGGTGCCACCCTCTTCTCTGCCCCTTTTGCCCCTGCTGCTTCCGCTACTGTCCCAAAATAATGTCCACAATAGAGAGCCTCAGCGTGACGGTGTGGTATGGTAGCTGCATGGCGAAGGACAGAAAGGCTCTGGCCCCACTGGTGAAAACGGCTCAGAGAATAGTGGGGAGTCCACTCCCAAATCTGGACTCACTATACACCAGCTGCCTCCAGAAGAAGGCCAGGTGTATCACATCTGATCCCACCCACCCGGGCTACGGACTGTTTGTACCTCTGCCATCTAGGAAGAGGTACAGATATCTAAAGACTAAAACAAACAGGCTATAGAACAGCTTCTTCCCCAGAGCTGTGAAAGAGATCACCCCCCACTACAAACTCATTACCTCCCCCAACCGCTCTGAGAACACACAACCACAAACAATGTGGTCTGTGCTATGCACCTTACAGAGACTTTAATATGTATTGAACTGTGTGTGTGTGTGTGTGTGTGTGTGTGTGTGTGTGTGTGTGAGTGAGAGCGAGCGAGCAGACGTGGACAGATGGTGTGCGTGTGTGAATGAGTGAAAGTGAGTACATGCATGTGCATATTATTTGCACAGTGTTTTCTTATGTATATTTTTATATCTTGTTTTTACTGTGTAACTCTAAGCTGGAGCCGTCAGCAGAAATATTGTTGTGTGCAAAACACACAATGACTTAAGTATTCTTGCTTTACTGACATGTGCGACAGATAAAAGTTATTTTTGAAAGTTAAAAACGGTTGCTTTTATCTCCCTTTGTGGTTAAGGTGTGATCAATCATTGAAATATGAAGAGGCATCCTTTTCATTGTTTTTTATTATTAATTTATTTTATAATAATTTATTTTACTTATTTGTTTATATACCTGAGTCTCCCTTCCTCATTTTATTAATTGTGTATCCTGTTGCTTGATTTTGATTGTAAATATGACTTCCTTTTGTGACGGACGCTAAATGGACATAATTCACTGAAATTTATTTACATAGATTCATGAATGAAATGTTTTGCTCCCTTTTAAGAGGGCGTATGGTAACAGGGGAGACGGGGCACCATGTGTAGTTAAAAGGTGGCTGTATGACGTGTACTGGAAAATGTTTGTGAGATGTGAATAAACGGCCACAGAGGTGTGCAGCCAAATGAAGTGATCGGCTTGACTCCTTCCTTCAACCCCTGCAATTTTTTCTTATTTCTTGTTCATAAGAAATAGGCCTACAATTCTAATTCCACTCACAATGGGTGATGTCTTATTTGTATGAATTATTAAGTGATATGACAACTGTTTTGTACGTTCTGAGGTATATAATTAACACTAACTCACTTCA
This sequence comes from Ammodytes dubius, assembly GCA_026122265.1. Lineage (NCBI taxonomy): Eukaryota > Metazoa > Chordata > Actinopteri > Uranoscopiformes > Ammodytidae > Ammodytes > Ammodytes dubius. Next base: position 46,278 of record JAOPFK010000121.1, on the reverse strand, counting down.
TTTTCCCTCAATTTTTAATTTTTTTCCTCTTTTTCTCTCTTTTTTTTCTTCCCCCTTATTCCCCCTCTTTCTCCTTTCTCCCCCCCCCTTGACAGACTATTGTTCCCCAGCTTTAGAGGGTGTTCAGGGTGGTATGGCCGTAAGCAAAGGCAGAGTGAGCAAGTGGGCCCTTTATAGCTGGCTGCTGTGAGCAGTATTGCCTTTGATGTTTGATGTTTCTACCTCCTAATTGATCAAAATGAAAGCTTTTTTCAACTTCAAAAAAGCTTACAGCACCTGGTATTCCCAGGCGGTCTCCCATCCAAGTACTAACCAGGCCCGACCCTGCTTAGCTTCCGAGATCGGACGAGATCGGGCGTGTTCAGGGTGGTATGGCCGTAAGCAAAGGCAGAGTGAGCAAGTGGGCCCTTTATAGCTGGCTGCTGTGAGCAGTATTGCCTTTGATGTTTGATGTTTCTACACTCCTAATTGATCAAAATGAAAGCTTTTTTCAACTTCAAAAAAGCTTACAGCACCTGGTATTCCCAGGCGGTCTCCCATCCAAGTACTAACCAGGCCCGACCCTGCTTAGCTTCCGAGATCGGACGAGATCGGGCGTGTTCAGGGTGGTATGGCCGTAAGCAAAGGCAGAGTGAGCAAGTGGGCCCTTTATAGCTGGCTGCTGTGAGCAGTATTGCCTTTGATGTTTGATGTTTCTACCTCCTAATTGATCAAAATGAAAGCTTTTTTCAACTTCAAAAAAGCTTACAGCACCTGGTATTCCCAGGCGGTCTCCCATCCAAGTACTAACCAGGCCCGACCCTGCTTAGCTTCCGAGATCGGACGAGATCGGGCGTGTTCAGGGTGGTATGGCCGTAAGCAAAGGCAGAGTGAGCAAGTGGGCCCTTTATAGCTGGCTGCTGTGAGCAGTATTGCCTTTGATGTTTGATGTTTCTACCTCCTAATTGATCAAAATGAAAGCTTTTTTCAACTTCAAAAAAGCTTACAGCACCTGGTATTCCCAGGCGGTCTCCCATCCAAGTACTAACCAGGCCCGACCCTGCTTAGCTTCCGAGATCGGACGAGATCGGGCGTGTTCAGGGTGGTATGGCCGTAAGCAAAGGCAGAGTGAGCAAGTGGGCCCTTTATAGCTGGCTGCTGTGAGCAGTATTGCCTTTGATGTTTGATGTTTCTACCTCTAATTGATCAATGAAAGCTTTTTTCAACTTAAAAAAGCTTACAGCACTGGTATTCCCAGGCGTTCCTCAAGTACTAACCAGGCCCGACCTGTTAGCTTCGAGATCGACGAGATCGGCGTGTTCAGGGTGGTATGGCCGTAAGCAAAGGCAGAGTGAGCAAGGGGCCCTTTAGTGGCTGCTGTGAGCAGTATTGCCTTTGATGTTTGATGTTTCTACCTCTAATTGATCAAATGAAAGCTTTTCACTTCAAAAGCTTACGCACTGTATTCCCAGGCGGTCTCCCATCAAGCTAACCAGGCCCGACCTGCTTAGCTTCCGAATCGACAGTCGGGGTGTTCGGGTGGTATGCCGTAAGCAAAGGCAGAGTGAGCAAGTGGCCCTTTATAGCGGCTGCTGTGAGCAGTATTGCCTTTGATGTTGATGTTCTACCTATTAATGAAATAATAAAATTCAACTGATCCACGCTCATCCAGACTACCAGCCGACCGGCCGACGCATCGGGCGGTTCGGGTGATGGGCCGTAGCAGGGGTACATGGCTATAGCGGCGTGTGGCAGTTGCCTTTGTGTTTGTTTTACTATGCAATGAGTTTTTTCATTCAAAAAAGCTTACACACTGTACCAGCGGTTCCACATCTAACGGCCGACCGCTTCGAGGACGATCGGCGTTGTGGTATGGCCGTAGCAAAGGCAGTGACAGTGGCTTTATACGGCTCTGTGAGCATTTGCCTTGATTTTGATGTTCTACTCCTATTGATCAAAATGAAGCTTTTTAACTTCAAAAAAGCTACAGCCTGGTATTCCAGGCGGTCTCATCCAAGTAAACGGCCACCCTCTTACTTCAGATCGACGATCGGGGTGTCAGGGGGTACTAGAAAGGCGAGTGAATGCTTTATTGGCTCTTATCTTGAGTTTTTCACTCCAATATAAAAAAACTTTCATTCAAGTTACCACGCCACGGCCTCCAGCACGGGACTGTTAGAGGACGAGATGGGCGTGTAAGGTGGTTGGCCTAACAAGGCAGGTGAGCAGTGGCCTTTAGCTGGCTGTTACGTATGCCTTGAGTTTGATGTTTCACCCTAATGATCAATGGTTTTCAACTTCAAAAAGCTTACAGCACCTGTTTCCCAGGGGTTCCATCAGTTACAGGCCCACCCTGCTTACTTCAGATCGAGAATCGGGCGTGTTCAGGGTGTATGGCCGTAAGCAAGGCAGATGTGGCAAGTGGCCCTTATACTGGCGCTTGTTGCAGTAATGCCTTGAGTTTGATGTCTACCTCCTAATTAGTCAAATGAAAGCTTTTTTCAATTCAAAAAGCTTACAGCACTGGTATTCCCAGGCGTCCCATCCAAGTACAACCAGGCCGACCTGCTTAGCTTCCGATCGGACGAGATCGGGGTGTTCAGGGTGGTATGGCCGTAAGCAAAGGCAGAGTGAGCAAGTGGGCCCTTTATAGCTGGCTGCTGTGAGCAGTATTGCCTTTGATGTTTGATGTTTCTACCTCCTAATTGATCAAAATGAAAGCTTTTTTCAACTTGAAAAAAGCTTACAGCACCTGGTATTCCCAGGCGGTCTCCCATCCAAGTACTAACCAGGCCCGACCCTGCTTAGCTTCCGAGATCGGACGAGATCGGGCGTGTTCAGGGTGGTATGGCCGTAAGCAAAGGCAGAGTGAGCAAGTGGGCCCTTTATAGCTGGCTGCTGTGAGCAGTATTGCCTTTGATGTTTGATGTTTCTACCTCCTAATTGATCAAAATGAAAGCTTTTTTCAACTTCAAAAAAGCTTACAGCACCTGGTATTCCCAGGCGGTCTCCCATCCAAGTACTAACCAGGCCCGACCCTGCTTAGCTTCCGAGATCGGACGAGATCGGGCGTGTTCAGGGTGGTATGGCCGTAAGCAAAGGCAGAGTGAGCAAGTGGGCCCTTTATAGCTGGCTGCTGTGAGCAGTATTGCCTTTGATGTTTGATGTTTCTACCTCCTAATTGATCAAAATGAAAGCTTTTTTCAACTTCAAAAAAGCTTACAGCACCTGGTATTCCCAGGCGGTCTCCCATCCAAGTACTAACCAGGCCCGACCCTGCTTAGCTTCCGAGATCGGACGAGATCGGGCGTGTTCAGGGTGGTATGGCCGTAAGCAAAGGCAGAGTGAGCAAGTGGGCCCTTTATAGCTGGCTGCTGTGAGCAGTATTGCCTTAGATGTTTGATGTTTCTACCTCCTAATTGATCAAAATGAAAGCTTTTTTCAACTTCAAAAAAGCTTACAGCACCTGGTATTCCCAGGCGGTCTCCCATCCAAGTACTAACCAGGCCCGACCCTGCTTAGCTTCCGAGATCGGACGAGATCGGGCTAGCTGGCGAAAGATAGTCTATCTAAGCTATTGGAAATTAAACCAATCAGTGCCCAAGCTCTCCAATAGCTAAAGGACCTCAGCTATATTTCGGCAAATCAGAGAAGGCCTGTCCAATAGCTATAGGAGATGTCGGCCAATCAGTCAACGCCTGTACGGCGCATGCGCAATGCGTCATGACGCTCAGCACAGCGACGTCCATCTTTGTTTACGTTTAGAGAGCTACGCTGTTTGTTGGATAATAACCTACAGATATTCCTTCATTCGTTATCAAAGTAAGTAACCACTTAATGTTTTTACATCCATATTAGCTATGCTTCACATTTTCATTCATCCCTAACGTAGCACAGGCATTGTATCTCTGTATTGAAGCAACAGTCAGTAGCCTAGTTAGCTGTACGTCGCCTTTCCTGACTACATTAACGTCGCTCAGCATGGACATTTACGATGTTATCTAATGTAATTCACAAAGCTTTAGTTCTCGTTTGTTTATGTGCTAAAGCTGTAAGGCTGTAGAGGTATCTAGGAGCATTCCGTATTCCATTCGATACGCATTCAATGTATCGAAGCAGCCAGCCACTGTTAGCTACTTCAGTTTACATAAGCTATTGTGGTGGTTATTGCTGTATGTTAGTGTGATACTATCTCAGTGTATAGTAGTTAGTTAGCATGTTTACATCCAGTGTTTACTTGTTCACAAGAGCTACTGTAGGTTCCCTTAAAGGGGACATATTATGCAAAAACTCGGGTTTAAATGTGTATTTCCGAGGTCTACTAGAAAAGGTTTTAATGGTCTATAGTACAAAAAGCCCATTAGTTTTCTACCAATGCCCATTTCTTCATTGCCTTTTCAGGCCTTTTTTGGCCTCTCCCTCAAAAATTTGATTTTGACATCTACCCCCCTCCGCAGAAAGCCTAGTCTGCTCTGACTGGTCAGATCTACATGGGCGTGCATGCACCGCCCTGCTCATTTACTCTATACCTACCTCCATGGGCATGGCACACGCCCAGCTGTCAGTTTTGTTTACTTTTGGCCAATGCAGCATGGAGATCGATGTTACCATGTTTAGCTTCATTTCTACAGCAAATGTCAGCACACTTACCACTTCTAAACCAAAAGCTTTACAACTGAACCTGGTCAGGCAGGAGTCTGAGCTGAAAACTGCATCAAGATTTCTGGTTTCCCTGACATTATCCTCAGGTAAATATGTCACTGTCAATAACAGAATATGAGCTAAGTATTTATGCAAAAACCTCCTAACTTGTAACATACAACATTTTATGTATGTCTCTACAGGTTAAACTGGGGAATGATCTACAACCCAGTGGAGTGAAAAAGCTTTGGTTGTGAAGCCATGCTGAGGTAACATGTAAACATGTACAGTAATGAGGCAGGAAAGGAATGTATCATGTCAAGATTCACTGGAAAGGCATCTTTTGTAAAAAAAAAAAAAAATTGAAATAATTAGTCAGAGCTTCGAATTATCTGACACCCTTTCAATATCTAATATATTGTATAATTTGTATTGTGACCACTGATTTATAATAAAGTTTTACTGTTAAAAAATGTATTGTGTTGCTAACTGTCACTGTTTGCTTCGTGTAGTAAACTTGAAACTCACATTTTCATAGTCAGGATGTTGGACTAGTTTTCTGACCGATTTACATGCATTGACTTATAAGTTTTTTTTTATTCAACCCTTTATCTCGCTGAAGATTTCTTATAAAACAGTATCATTACATTTTAAAAAGACCAAAACCATACTTAAAAATAAAGCAGTTTATTCATAGCCAGTGAAATGGAAATATAAAGTGTACAAATCAAACAGAAGCAAAACCATAACTTGTATGTAACTGTCCAGTTGTTGCTGGTGGGCCCTGAAGAAGACCACCTGTCCCACCCAGTGAACACATCCTCCTCTGAAGGAACGAATAGTGTGGTCCGTCAGGTCACTCACATCTGTAAAACATGACACATTCAATGTTATATCATGTAGCCTAGCTGAAATATACATAATACATCTGTAGTTATGGCAAAGCTACAAACTAATGAAAATATATTTTTTCTTCCATTATTAAATAAGATTGGCTACTAATAAGTTCAGTATAGCCCTTGCTCAAGAAGCAACGAGTTCTGAGTGATACTGTGTGCTTTTTGAAATATAATGGACAGGAAACAAACAGCAGCAATTTACAGTATTCCTGTCTATTATATTGTACATTATACTGGAGATGTAATAGGCCTACTGCTGCATGTACCACGACTGCTTGCATAACTACACACTGTCAACAACAAATAAATACTATTCAGTTTCCAACACACACACAGGGGCTGTCATGGACAGACTCACAGATCTAAACGTTAGCATAAAGCAAACGGTTAAGCTAGCGGACGCTAACGCTAACGCTATACTACTACTGTTACCAAGCGTTTTGGCCGTCCCTATACTTCAGTATTACAGGAATAAGGACTGGGAAAACTCCATTCACGGAACGGAACGAGCCACTTTATTGAAGCTCTCCCAACATAGCCTAAGTCAAAACAACCACGTTACAACAACACTTCCGTGTTCCACCTTTTCACAATAAGAGCCTACACAAGAAATAGCGGCATTATCTCGTTTGGCGTTGGTTATTTTAGGAGGGATAAATTAAAGCACATTACACACATTGAACTCATAAACGGACAGATTTGTTTGAATTAGACCGGTACTTACATTTCCAGAGGAGAGATGGTGTCTATCAGTCTTCCAGGCACAATCTCCTTCACACTCCAGTATAACGGCAGATCAAACTAGATTGCCAACCTTTGCTGGGCATAGCCTAACAACAAATGAAGTAAATCCATTCAGCCCCTGTCTGCTTCGAGGCTGGGGTGTGATGGTTCTATATCTATGGTGATGGTAGCTTGAGGATGAGCTAACACTGCAGCTTGCTTCTGCTCTGTTGTTGCATTAGCAGGTGCAGTTCCAGGTGTGTGTGGTTACCAACGGGCGTATTGATTTGCCAATCAACTGCCGAGTTTCTGATGAGCTTTCCCGTGGGAGTATTTATGATAATGAAAAACGACCGGTTTCGTCATCGGTCTGTGTTTTTTGGAAGAAACCTTCAAATCCCCCCTTTTTCGAAATAAGCATCTCAGAAGAAACTGACATAGTGGTCTTTTATAAGCTTGTGTGTGCTGGTAGGGACGCCAATAACCTACAAAGTGTGCCCAAACACCGGCAATGTTTGTTTTTTCATAATATGTCCCCTTTAAAGATAATGATGTAAACATGAGCTCATTATGTGTGGCCTAGGTATGATGACAGCTGTTAATGGTTGTAATAACAATGCATTTGCTGCTTGCCTCACTGATAGTGTATCTGTTTTCTCTTTTTTTAAGACTGTGGATGACTGTACAGTACAAGCTATGGACAGCGTGCCAGGCTGTTGATGACTGCTGTGCCACGCATAGACAGAGTTGACAGAATGGCAGAGTATCTGGTGGAGAAGAAAAGGCGTGTTTGCACTCTAACCACCGCTGGCTGTGAAGCTGAAGATGTTACCTGCTCCACCCTCCAGCCCTCAGCTTGTGCTGCTGGCTCCAGCTGACTCTCAGGTACCTGCCCTGGTTGCTGCCCAGCAGGTCCCTGGGTGCCACCCTCTTCTCTGCCCCTTTTGCCCCTGCTGCTTCCGCTACTGTCCCAAAATAATGTCCACAATAGAGAGCCTCAGCGTGACGGTGTGGTATGGTAGCTGCATGGCGAAGGACAGAAAGGCTCTGGCCCCACTGGTGAAAACGGCTCAGAGAATAGTGGGGAGTCCACTCCCAAATCTGGACTCACTATACACCAGCTGCCTCCAGAAGAAGGCCAGGTGTATCACATCTGATCCCACCCACCCGGGCTACGGACTGTTTGTACCTCTGCCATCTAGGAAGAGGTACAGATATCTAAAGACTAAAACAAACAGGCTATAGAACAGCTTCTTCCCCAGAGCTGTGAAAGAGATCACCCCCCACTACAAACTCATTACCTCCCCCAACCGCTCTGAGAACACACAACCACAAACAATGTGGTCTGTGCTATGCACCTTACAGAGACTTTAATATGTATTGAACTGTGTGTGTGTGTGTGTGTGTGTGTGTGTGTGTGTGTGTGTGAGTGAGAGCGAGCGAGCAGACGTGGACAGATGGTGTGCGTGTGTGAATGAGTGAAAGTGAGTACATGCATGTGCATATTATTTGCACAGTGTTTTCTTATGTATATTTTTATATCTTGTTTTTACTGTGTAACTCTAAGCTGGAGCCGTCAGCAGAAATATTGTTGTGTGCAAAACACACAATGACTTAAGTATTCTTGCTTTACTGACATGTGCGACAGATAAAAGTTATTTTTGAAAGTTAAAAACGGTTGCTTTTATCTCCCTTTGTGGTTAAGGTGTGATCAATCATTGAAATATGAAGAGGCATCCTTTTCATTGTTTTTTATTATTAATTTATTTTATAATAATTTATTTTACTTATTTGTTTATATAACCTGAGTCTCCCTTCCTCATTTTATTAATTGTGTATCCTGTTGCTTGATTTTGATTGTAAATATGACTTCCTTTTGTGACGGACGCTAAATGGACATAATTCACTGAAATTTATTTACATAGATTCATGAATGAAATGTTTTGCTCCCTTTTAAGAGGGCGTATGGTAACAGGGGAGACGGGGCACCATGTGTAGTTAAAAGGTGGCTGTATGACGTGTACTGGAAAATGTTTGTGAGATGTGAATAAACGGCCACAGAGGTGTGCAGCCAAATGAAGTGATCGGCTTGACTCCTTCCTTCAACCCCTGCAATTTTTTCTTATTTCTTGTTCATAAGAAATAGGCCTACAATTCTAATTCCACTCACAATGGGTGATGTCTTATTTGTATGAATTATTAAGTGATATGACAACTGTTTTGTACGTTCTGAGGTATATAATTAACACTAACTCACTTCATTTTCCCTCAATTTTTAATTTTTTTCCTCTTTTTCTCTCTTTTTTTTCTTCCCCCTTATTCCCCCTCTTTCTCCTTTCTCCCCCCCCCTTGACAGACTATTGTTCCCCAGCTTTAGAGGGTGTTCAGGGTGGTATGGCCGTAAGCAAAGGCAGAGTGAGCAAGTGGGCCCTTTATAGCTGGCTGCTGTGAGCAGTATTGCCTTTGATGTTTGATGTTTCTACCTCCTAATTGATCAAAATGAAAGCTTTTTTCAACTTCAAAAAAGCTTACAGCACCTGGTATTCCCAGGCGGTCTCCCATCCAAGTACTAACCAGGCCCGACCCTGCTTAGCTTCCGAGATCGGACGAGATCGGGCGTGTTCAGGGTGGTATGGCCGTAAGCAAAGGCAGAGTGAGCAAGTGGGCCCTTTATAGCTGGCTGCTGTGAGCAGTATTGCCTTTGATGTTTGATGTTTCTACCTCCTAATTGATCAAAATGAAAGCTTTTTTCAACTTCAAAAAAGCTTACAGCACCTGGTATTCCCAGGCGGTCTCCCATCCAAGTACTAACCAGGCCCGACCCTGCTTAGCTTCCGAGATCGGACGAGATCGGGCGTGTTCAGGGTGGTATGGCCGTAAGCAAAGGCAGAGTGAGCAAGTGGGCCCTTTATAGCTGGCTGCTGTGAGCAGTATTGCCTTTGATGTTTGATGTTTCTACCTCCTAATTGATCAAAATGAAAGCTTTTTTCAACTTCAAAAAAGCTTACAGCACCTGGTATTCCCAGGCGGTCTCCCATCCAAGTACTAACCAGGCCCGACCCTGCTTAGCTTCCGAGATCGGACGAGATCGGGCGTGTTCAGGGTGGTATGGCCGTAAGCAAAGGCAGAGTGAGCAAGTGGGCCCTTTATAGCTGGCTGCTGTGAGCAGTATTGCCTTTGATGTTTGATGTTTCTACCTCCTAATTGATCAAAATGAAAGCTTTTTTCAACTTCAAAAAAGCTTACAGCACCTGGTATTCCCAGGCGGTCTCCCATCCAAGTACTAACCAGGCCCGACCCTGCTTAGCTTCCGAGATCGGACGAGATCGGGCGTGTTCAGGGTGGTATGGCCGTAAGCAAAGGCAGAGTGAGCAAGTGGGCCCTTTATAGCTGGCTGCTGTGAGCAGTATTGCCTTTGATGTTTGATGTTTCTACCTCCTAATTGATCAAAATGAAAGCTTTTTTCAACTTCAAAAAAGCTTACAGCACCTGGTATTCCCAGGCGGTCTCCCATCCAAGTACTAACCAGGCCCGACCCTGCTTAGCTTCCGAGATCGGACGAGATCGGGCGTGTTCAGGGTGGTATGGCCGTAAGCAAAGGCAGAGTGAGCAAGTGGGCCCTTTATAGCTGGCTGCTGTGAGCAGTATTGCCTTTGATGTTTGATGTTTCTACCTCCTAATTGATCAAAATGAAAGCTTTTTTCAACTTCAAAAAAGCTTACAGCACCTGGTATTCCCAGGCGGTCTCCCATCCAAGTACTAACCAGGCCCGACCCTGCTTAGCTTCCGAGATCGGACGAGATCGGGCGTGTTCAGGGTGGTATGGCCGTAAGCAAAGGCAGAGTGAGCAAGTGGGCCCTTTATAGCTGGCTGCTGTGAGCAGTATTGCCTTTGATGTTTGATGTTTCTACCTCCTAATTGATCAAAATGAAAGCTTTTTTCAACTTCAAAAAAGCTTACAGCACCTGGTATTCCCAGGCGGTCTCCCATCCAAGTACTAACCAGGCCCGACCCTGCTTAGCTTCCGAGATCGGACGAGATCGGGCGTGTTCAGGGTGGTATGGCCGTAAGCAAAGGCAGAGTGAGCAAGTGGGCCCTTTATAGCTGGCTGCTGTGAGCAGTATTGCCTTTGATGTTTGATGTTTCTACCTCCTAATTGATCAAAATGAAAGCTTTTTTCAACTTCAAAAAAGCTTACAGCACCTGGTATTCCCAGGCGGTCTCCCATCCAAGTACTAACCAGGCCCGACCCTGCTTAGCTTCCGAGATCGGACGAGATCGGGCGTGTTCAGGGTGGTATGGCCGTAAGCAAAGGCAGAGTGAGCAAGTGGGCCCTTTATAGCTGGCTGCTGTGAGCAGTATTGCCTTTGATGTTTGATGTTTCTACCTCCTAATTGATCAAAATGAAAGCTTTTTTCAACTTCAAAAAAGCTTACAGCACCTGGTATTCCCAGGCGGTCTCCCATCCAAGTACTAACCAGGCCCGACCCTGCTTAGCTTCCGAGATCGGACGAGATCGGGCGTGTTTTTTTTTTTTTATCTTTTATTATGAAAAATACATATTTATATTTTAACACTTAGTACATACAACCCTCCATCAGGCTCAACATTCAACAACTTAGATCAGAGGGTACATTGAGTCATATTGCCAAGACATCACTTTTTCTTCTTGCTGGCCTTCTTCGCTCTCCTCCCAGGCGGCCTTTTCCTTACTTCGGCCACTCTGCTGAGGCTGTCCCCCTCGCTGTCAGACTCCTCCCAGGAGCCAGCGCTTTCCGTGCTCCCGGACCCTTCTGTCCCCTCAGCCAACGCACTCCGCCCATCCACCAGTTGGCTCCCAGCCCCGTCCAGGCTGCTACCTATCAGTTGACTCTCCTGTGTCACCTCCATCACCATCCCGTCACTCTCCGTGCCGTCTCTGCCCACGCCGTCTCTGCTTCCTGCCACACTCTCCTCCGCTCCGCCCCCCGCCTCGCCGCTCGTTGTCATCCCGTCCTCGCTGTCGTCATAGTAGCCAGGGCAGAAACCCTGCACCAGTGCTGAGCCTGACCCGTCACTGCCGCTCGCCTCTCCCCCTGCCGCTCCGCTTGCCACTTCCCTCGCCGCCTCTCCGCTCTCAGCTCCTCCGCTCGCCTCTCCACCTGCCGCTCCGCTTGCCACTTCCCTCGCCGTTTCTCTGCTCTCAGCTCCTCCGCTCGCCTCCCTCGCCGCCGCTCCGCTCTCAGCTCCTTCGCTCACCTCCCTTCCACCGGCCGCTTCTCCTTCACTCTCCGCTCCACTCACGTCTCCATCTCCCTCGTCGCATTCACGGGCATAATGCCCTTGCCGCTGGCACTTGAAACACACAAACTCCGGGCATTCACGTAGGATGTGCCCCGGCTGGATGCATTTTCGGCATACTTTAACCTGCCGATCATGAATTACACGGAAATACTCCATCCCAACCCCTGTACTGAACTTAGTGGAGTATGGGAGTGACTGGATAAAGTCATTAAATTTAACTTTAAGGAATCTTGTCCCATCGGCTATATCCGTCCCAGGCCACATCCTCCTTCTAATGGGAGAGAGCGCAGAAACCCCCCACTCAGTAAGCTTGTCCAGGATTTCCCGATCTTTTGTATAGGTGGGGAGCCCCAGGAACGAAACCACCAACTCGTTGTTGTTTAGCTCTCTCGCCATTAGCCTGCTGTTTTTAACTCTTAACCCGTCCATTAGTTTGTCCTTCCCTTCCGCATCTCTCATGGTGATCTCGTACTGTTTAGCAGCCTTAAATCTGCACCCATACACAACACCGCAGTCTTTTTTTATTTGATTGAGCATTTCCAACATTGTTATGCTCTCATCTCCCTCAATCTCAACCACAACCGTGAGCGTTATTTCATAAGTTCTGTCCATGTCCTGTCCCGTGTACCTTTTGCCGTTCCTGTTCTCTTGTGCCATGTTGTCCGTCCGAAAAAGAAAAAACTACTCACACCAAGTCCCCCAAACAGCAAAAGCTGCCGGGGGAAAATCAAAAATAGAGAGGGCTCTCTCAAACAAAAACACACGAAAAGTAACAAAAAAACTGGAAATAAGGACGATCCCCCAGCAGTCAATTGACCGTGGGGGATGATAAACCGCTCTTCTAGGGTGTCAAACAATCTCTTTTTTCCTCAAAAAAAATAGCTCCACAGAACAAACTTTTTCCCATGTGCTTTCCTCAAGATTCAACCATCACTCCTCCCGGACACTAGAGGGCGTCAGGGTGGTGTGGCCGTAAGCAAAGGCAGAGTGAGCAAGTGGGCCCTTTATAGCTGGCTGCTGTGAGCAGTATTGCCTTTGATGTTTGATGTTTCTACCTCCTAATTGATCAAAATGAAAGCTTTTTTCAACTTCAAAAAAGCTTACAGCACCTGGTATTCCCAGGCGGTCTCCCATCCAAGTACTAACCAGGCCCGACCCTGCTTAGCTTCCGAGATCGGACGAGATCGGGCGTGTTCAGGGTGGTATGGCCGTAAGCAAAGGCAGAGTGAGCAAGTGGGCCCTTTATAGCTGGCTGCTGTGAGCAGTATTGCCTTTGATGTTTGATGTTTCTACCTCCTAATTGATCAAAATGAAAGCTTTTTTCAACTTCAAAAAAGCTTACAGCACCTGGTATTCCCAGGCGGTCTCCCATCCAAGTACTAACCAGGCCCGACCCTGCTTAGCTTCCGAGATCGGACGAGATCGGGCGTGTTCAGGGTGGTATGGCCGTAAGCAAAGGCAGAGTGAGCAAGTGGGCCCTTTATAGCTGGCTGCTGTGAGCAGTATTGCCTTTGATGTTTGATTTTCTACCTCCTAATTGATCAAAATGAAAGCTTTTTTCAACTTCAAAAAAGCTTACAGCACCTGGTATTCCCAGGCGGTCTCCCATCCAAGTACTAACCAGGCCCGACCCTGCTTAGCTTCCGAGATCGGACGAGATCGGGCGTGTTCAGGGTGGTATGCCGTAAGCAAAGGCAGAGTGAGCAAGTGGGCCCTTTATAGCTGGCTGCTGTGAGCAGTATTGCCTTTGATGTTTGATGTTTCTACCTCCTAATTGATCAAAATGAAAGCTTTTTTCAACTTCAAAAAAGCTTACAGCACCTGGTATTCCCAGGCGGTCTCCCATCCAAGTACTAACCAGGCCGACCTGCTTAGCTTCCGAGATCGGACGAGATCGGGCGTGTTCAGGGTGTATGGCGTAAGCAAAGGCAGAGTGAGCAAGTGGGCCCTTTATAGCTGGCTGCTGTGAGCAGTATTGCCTTTGATGTTTGATGTTTCTACCTCCTAATTGATCTCCAAGTACTAACAGGACCCTGCTAGCTCGATCGACAGACGGCGGTTCGGTGGTGCCGTAACAAGGCAGGGAGCAATGGCTTTATGCTGCTGTGGCATATGCTGTGTTTGTGTTACTCTAATTATCAATGAAGTTTTACTCAAAAAGTTACAGACTGGATCCCAGCGTCCACAGTACTAACCAGGCCCGACCTGCTTAGCTCCGAGATCGGACAGATCGGCGTGTTCGGTGTATGGCCGTAACAAAGGCGAGTGAGCAAGGGGCCTTTATACTGCTGCTGTGAGCAGTATTGCTTTGATGTTTTGTTTCTACTCCTAATTGATCAAAATGAAGCTTTTCACTTCAAAAGCTTACAGCACCTGGTATTCCAGGCGTCTCCATCCAAGTACTAACCAGGCCCGACCCTGCTTAGCTTCCGAGATCGGACGAGATCGGGCGTGTTCAGGGTGGTATGGCCGTAAGCAAAGGCAGAGTGAGCAAGTGGGCCCTTTATAGCTGGCTGCTGTGAGCAGTATTGCCTTTGATGTTTGATGTTTCTACCTCCTAATTGATCAAAATGAAAGCTTTTTTCAACTTCAAAAAGCTTACAGCACCTGGTATTCCCAGGCGGTCTCCCATCCAAGTACTAACCAGGCCCGACCCTGCTTAGCTTCCGAGATCGGACGAGATCGGGCGTGTTCAGGGTGGTATGGCCGTAAGCAAAGGCAGAGTGAGCAAGTGGGCCCTTTATAGCTGGCTGCTGTGAGCAGTATTGCCTTTGATGTTTGATGTTTCTACCTCCTAATTGATCAAAATGAAAGCTTTTTTCAACTTCAAAAAGCTTACAGCACCTGGTATTCCAGCGGTTCCCATCCAAGTACTAACCAGGCCCGACCTGCTTAGCTTCCGAGATCGGGAGATCGGGGTGTTCAGGGGTATGCGTAAGCAAAGCAGAGTGAGCAAGTGGGCCCTTTATACTGGCTGCTGTGAGCAGTATTGCCTTTGAGTTTGATGTTTTACCTCCTATTGATCAAAATGAAAGCTTTTTCAACTTCAAAAACTTACAGCACCTGGTATTCCCAGGCGGTCTCCCATCCAAGATAACCAGGCCCGACCTGCTAGCTTCGAGATCGGACGAGATCGGGCTGTTCAGGGTGGTATGCCGTAAGCAAGGCAGAGTGAGCAAGTGGGCCCTTTATACTGGCTGCTGTGAGCATATTGCCTTGATGTTTGATGTTTCTACTCCTAATTGATCAAAATGAAAGCTTTTCAACTTCAAAAAAGTTACAGCACCGGTATTCCCAGGCGGTCTCCATCCAAGTACTAACCAGGCCCGACCCTGCTTAGCTTCCGAGATCGGACGAGATCGGGCGTGTCAGGGTGTATGGCCGTAAGCAAGGCAGAGTGAGCAAGTGGGCCCTTTATAGCTGCTGCTGTGAGCAGTATTGCCTTTGATGTTTGATGTTTCTACCTCCTAATTGATCAAAATGAAAGCTTTTTTCAACTTCAAAAAGCTTACAGCACCTGGTATTCCCGGCGGTCTCCATCCAAGTACTAACCAGGCCGACCTGCTTAGCTTCCGAGATCGACGAGATCGGGCGTGTTCAGGTGGTATGGCCGTAAGCAAAGGCAGAGTGAGCAAGTGGGCCCTTTATAGCTGGCTGCTGTGAGCAGTATTGCCTTTGATGTTTGATGTTTCTACCTCCTAATTGATCAAAATGAAAGCTTTTTTCAACTTCAAAAAAGCTTACAGCACCTGGTATTCCCAGGCGGTCTCCCATCCAAGTACTAACCAGGCCCGACCTGCTTAGCTTCCGAGATCGGACGAGATCGGGCGTGTTCAGGGTGGTATGGCCGTAAGCAAAGGCAGAGTGAGCAAGTGGGCCCTTTATAGCTGGCTGCTGTGAGCAGTATTGCCTTGATGTTTGATGTTTCTACCTCCTAATTGATCAAAATGAAAGCTTTTTTCAACTTCAAAAAAGCTTACAGCACCTGGTATTCCCAGGCGGTCTCCATCCAAGTACTAACCAGGCCCGACCCTGCTTAGCTTCCGAGATCGGACGAGATCGGGCGTGTTCAGGGTGGTATGGCCGTAAGCAAAGGCAGAGTGAGCAAGTGGGCCCTTTATAGCTGGCTGCTGTGAGCAGTATTGCCTTTGATGTTTGATGTTTCTACCTCCTAATTGATCAAAATGAAAGCTTTTTTCAACTTGAAAAAAGCTTACAGCACCTGGTATTCCCAGGCGGTCTCCCATCCAAGTACTAACCAGGCCCGACCCTGCTTAGCTTCCGAGATCGGACGAGATCGGGCGTGTTCAGGGTGGTATGGCCGTAAGCAAAGGCAGAGTGAGCAAGTGGGCCCTTTATAGCTGGCTGCTGTGAGCAGTATTGCCTTTGATGTTTGATGTTTCTACCTCCTAATTGATCAAAATGAAAGCATTTTTCAACTTCAAAAAAGCTTACAGCACCTGGTATTCCCAGGCGGTCTCCCATCCAAGTACTAACCAGGCCCGACCCTGCTTAGCTTCCGAGATCGGACGAGATCGGGCGTGTTCAGGGTGGTATGGCCGTAAGCAAAGGCAGAGTGAGCAAGTGGGCCCTTTATAGCTGGCTGCTGTGAGCAGTATTGCCTTTGATGTTTGATGTTTCTACCTCCTAATTGATCAAAATGAAAGCTTTTTTCAACTTCAAAAAAGCTTACAGCACCTGGTATTCCCAGGCGGTCTCCCATCCAAGTACTAACCAGGCCCGACCCTGCTTAGCTTCCGAGATCGGACGAGATCGGGCGTGTTCAGGGTGGTATGGCCGTAAGCAAAGGCAGAGTGAGCAAGTGGGCCCTTTATAGCTGGCTGCTGTGAGCAGTATTGCCTTTGATGTTTGATGTTTCTACCTCCTAATTGATCAAAATGAAAGCTTTTTTCAACTTCAAAAAAGCTTACAGCACCTGGTATTCCCAGGCGGTCTCCCATCCAAGTACTAACCAGGCCCAACCCTGCTTAGCTTCCGAGATCGGACGAGATCGGGCGTGTTCAGGGTGGTATGGCCGTAAGCAAAGGCAGAGTGAGCAAGTGGGCCCTTTATAGCTGGCTGCTGTGAGCAGTATTGCCTTTGATGTTTGATGTTTCTACCTCCTAATTGATCAAAATGAAAGCTTTTTTCAACTTCAAAAAAGCTTACAGCACCTGGTATTCCCAGGCGGTCTCCCATCCAAGTACTAACCAGGCCCGACCCTGCTTAGCTTCCGAGATCGGACGAGATCGGGCGTGTTCAGGGTGGTATGGCCGTAAGCAAAGGCAGAGTGAGCAAGTGGGCCCTTTATAGCTGGCTGCTGTGAGCAGTATTGCCTTTGATGTTTGATGTTTCTACCTCCTAATTGATCAAAATGAAAGCTTTTTTCAACTTCAAAAAAGCTTACAGCACCTGGTATTCCCAGGCGGTCTCCCATCCAAGTACTAACCAGGCCCGACCCTGCTTAGCTTCCGAGATCGGACGAGATCGGGCGTGTTCAGGGTGGTATGGCCGTAAGCAAAGGCAGAGTGAGCAAGTGGGCCCTTTATAGCTGGCTGCTGTGAGCAGTATTGCCTTTGATGTTTGATGTTTCTACCTCCTAATTGATCAAAATGAAAGCTTTTTTCAACTTCAAAAAAGCTTACAGCACCTGGTATTCCCAGGCGGTCTCCCATCCAAGTACTAACCAGGCCCGACCCTGCTTAGCTTCCGAGATCGGACGAGATCGGGGTTTCAGGGTGGTATGGCCGTAAGCAAAGGCAGAGTGAGCAAGTGGGCCCTTTATAGCTGGCTGCTGTGAGCAGTATTGCCTTTGATGTTTGATGTTTCTACCTCCTAATTGATCAAAATGAAAGCTTTTTTCAACTTCAAAAAAGCTTACAGCACCTGGTATTCCCAGGCGGTCTCCCATCCAAGTACTAACCAGGCCCGACCCTGCTTAGCTTCCGAGATCGGACGAGATCGGGCGTGTTCAGGGTGGTATGGCCGTAAGCAAAGGCAGAGTGAGCAAGTGGGCCCTTTATAGCTGGCTGCTGTGAGCAGTATTGCCTTTGATGTTTGATGTTTCTACCTCCTAATTGATCAAAATGAAAGCTTTTTTCAACTTCAAAAAAGCTTACAGCACCTGGTATTCCCAGGCGGTCTCCCATCCAAGTACTAACCAGGCCCGACCCTGCTTAGCTTCCGAGATCGGACGAGATCGGGCGTGTTCAGGGTGGTATGGCCGTAAGCAAAGGCAGAGTGAGCAAGTGGGCCCTTTATAGCTGGCTGCTGTGAGCAGTATTGCCTTTGATGTTTGATGTTTCTACCTCCTAATTGATCAAAATGAAAGCTTTTTTCAACTTCAAAAAAGCTTACAGCACCTGGTATTCCCAGGCGAATTCTCCTCCAAGTCCCTAAGCTGCCGCCAGCCGACCAATGGTTGTACAGAGCTGTACAGAGTTGTACAGCGATCAGCCAATGGTTGTATAGTGTTGTACAGAGATCGGCGCTCGACAGACCAATCACTGAGCGACGATCGGAATACGTCATCTAATGTATTCATATATGCATGATCTCGGCACCGGCGGCGGCCATTGTCGACGTTGATTTCTCACAGGTAAAGTTTCATATTCTTCATCCTAACGCTGTTTTGTCTGTGAGCAACCATATTATTCGTGGATGGTCCCGTTTTAATCATGACAATCTAAGCTTTCTAACGGTGTATGGCATGACTGTATTAATCCAAGGGTCTTTGAAATATAAGCTGACTAATGGGTGTAGTGTAACGATAGCTTGCCAGACTGTTTACATTGAAGTCTAACCGAGTTAACTGCTAACATTTTTATTGCTGTGAGCAACCATATTATTCGTGGATGGTCCCGTTTTAATCATGACAATCTAAGCTTTCTAACGGTGTATGGCATGACTGTATTAATTCAAGGGTCGTTGAAATATAAGCTGATTAATGGGTGTAGTGTAACGATAGCTTGCCAGACTGTTTACATTGAAGGCTAACCGAGTTAACCGCTAACACTATTATTGCTGTGAGCAACCATATTATTCATGGATGGTCTCGTTTTAATCATGACAATCTAAGCTTTCTAACGGTGTATGGCATGACTGTATTAATCCAAGGGTCGTTGAAATATAAGCTTAAGGTGTGTGATTAAGGTGTGTTGTGCTTTTCGGTGACAATCAACATTTTCTTGGTCAATTTGATGTGGATATGTGTTAACATGGGTAAATGTGACTGTTAAGACAACAACAACATAGATAACAATATGGCGAGCGTGTTGTCCTAGGCTAATACACCAACAGCACATTTCTGTATAATAAAGGGCTACATATTGTCAATCTAAATGAAATGTTTTTAGTTTTACTCATGTATTCATGTTTTACTGTACCAGATGAAACATGGAGACGCCTACACATCGGTGCAGCGTGTGCCACAAGACTTTCACTAAAACGTCCAACCTGACGAGGCATCTGAAGATGTCCGAGACGACCCCATCCTCGGCGGTCTCGTCATTCCACTGCCCAACATCACCGCCAAGTCGATCTCGACCTTCACTGCTAGGGAGGAGAAGAAGGCCAACTACGGGGCGACAGTACTACCCAAGGTGACTCCTCACCTGAAAGTGCTGTCTGACGCACCATTCCCGGAGGCTCCTGCGCTGCCAACATCCCTCCCTCCGCCAGACCGGCCTCAGGTCCAGTACCAGCACATCCATCACGAGGCTGGATAGAGATGTGGTGAGAATCGGAGGTAAGTTTTCATAAGCACTTTGTTTCACCTGTTGGCTGTGGAATGCAAATAGCACACGTCATATCAATACCGATCACATGTGTATTTTATATTTCCAGATTATTTGTTGATGAGCCAGAGCCTGTGACTCCTGCGAACTGGCCCGTTCAGCTCACAGTGTTGTCGTCCTCCACCCGGCTCAAGCCTGCTGCGCTTACCCACCTCCAGCCGAGGCCTCCTGCTGCATTCACCTATGGCCCACCCCCTGTTTCGTGGGCCATCCTGCAGCCAGAGCTTTGTCCCTCCTGCACCAACAGTGAAGGCATTCATGCCCAGCAAGTCCTCACGGCCATGTGGGGCTACGACAATGTGGTGTATGACAATTTTGAACACTATAAGAGTCTCGTGGATGCGGAGTTGGAAAGGAGGACTGTGTAAATAGGTGTGTGTGTGTGTGTAACTTACCTCTGTGATGCCACTGTTCCTGTGCCATCTGTAGGAGAGAGAAAGAGGCTTCTTTGTGTGTGTTTTAAAGTGCTTCAGCAAGCACTATCTATTTATATGTTCAAAAAAATGCACTTTGCAGTTTTACTTAAAGTTCTTTTGTTTGTTTTTTATTTATTATTATTTATATTGATGTTAAAATGCACTTTGCAGTATCTGTTCTGGTCTATGTTCAATATCAAGGCCAATCTTTTTAACTTTAATCAGTTCCAATCTAACACAAGCAGTTTACATACCCTTTAGTGGTTGTTCATGTTCAGATAATCTGTGTTTTTGTCATGCGTGTTGTTTGTTTGTCTTTGTCAGCTTCATGTCTTTGTGATGTGTGTATGTATCTGTCTGTCTGCTTCATGTTTAACAAAAGTTTGCTAAAGAAAACAGAAAAAAACACAACATAGAGGAACGGCTTGAGCCTTTATTTGTTGATTGTTCACCTGAGTCTTTGGATAATCATGTTCATTATTGCACTTTAGCCTGTACAAGCCAATTGTTAATTTGTATCTTAAGTACAAGTGTGTGTTCTTTAATTGTTGAGTGTTTTTGATAATTATTAATGTTATTTATGTGCCTGTGATGTGTGTATGTCTGTCAGCTCCATGTTTAACTAAATGTTTACAAATGGTAGTAAATGTTTGTCTCTTGCCTGTAGATCTGTACCTTGTCGTGGTGGGCGAGCTTTTAACTAAACAGATCTTGTTTACTTGTGTTTTTATATGGATTGCCTTTTCAATGAAACATATTCTGGGTGAAAAATAAAAGTTGTAAAAGTATTTTGGAGTCTCTGTGTGACACACCAAAGCAGTTAGAAGTCCTTGTGTGAAAACAATGAGTTCTGTGAATGACTCTGATGTCTTCCAGACAAAGTGAGAGTGCACTGAATACATTCATATTCTTTTTCTTAATTCAGCCCAAAAATCTAACAATTAAACACTTTTCCACTTGATTATATGAATCTCATCAGCTACGCCAACTCAAACTATAAAAATAATAAACAAAACATTCAGCAGACTAGTGGATTTTGATAAACTAGGCCTTGCACATGACATTTCTGGTAATAAAACCTCCCACCAGTGGCCACCAGATGGAGCCCTCCGTTTAGGATCGCGATCCTCTGATCCGATCCCAGGGGTTGTAGGATAGGGACTTTGGGGGGTCATGAGCCATTCCCAGGCGGTCTCCCATCCAAGTACTAACCAGGCCCGACCCTGCTTAGCTTCCGAGATCGGACGAGATCGGGCGTGTTCAGGGTGGTATGGCCGTAAGCAAAGGCAGAGTGAGCAAGTGGGCCCTTTATAGCTGGCTGCTGTGAGCAGTATTGCCTTTGATGTTTGATGTTTCTACCTCCTAATTGATCAAAATGAAAGCTTTTTTCAACTTCAAAAAAGCTTACAGCACCTGGTATTCCCAGGCGGTCTCCCATCCAAGTACTAACCAGGCCCGACCCTGCTTAGCTTCCGAGATCGGACGAGATCGGGCGTGTTCAGGGTGGTATGGCCGTAAGCAAAGGCAGAGTGAGCAAGTGGGCCCTTTATAGCTGGCTGCTGTGAGCAGTATTGCCTTTGATGTTTGATGTTTCTACCTCCTAATTGATCAAAATGAAAGCTTTTTTCAACTTCAAAAAAGCTTACAGCACCTGGTATTCCCAGGCGGTCTCCCATCCAAGTACTAACCAGGCCCGACCCTGCTTAGCTTCCGAGATCGGACGAGATCGGGCGTGTTCAGGGTGGTATGGCCGTAAGCAAAGGCAGAGTGAGCAAGTGGGCCCTTTATAGCTGGCTGCTGTGAGCAGTATTGCCTTTGATGTTTGATGTTTCTACCTCCTAATTGATCAAAATGAAAGCTTTTTTCAACTTCAAAAAAGCTTACAGCACCTGGTATTCCCAGGCGGTCTCCCATCCAAGTACTAACCAGGCCCGACCCTGCTTAGCTTCCGAGATCGGACGAGATCGGGCGTGTTCAGGGTGGTATGGCCGTAAGCAAAGGCAGAGTGAGCAAGTGGGCCCTTTATAGCTGGCTGCTGTGAGCAGTATTGCCTTTGATGTTTGATGTTTCTACCTCCTAATTGATCAAAATGAAAGCTTTTTTCAACTTCAAAAAAGCTTACAGCACCTGGTATTCCCAGGCGGTCTCCCATCCAAGTACTAACCAGGCCCGACCCTGCTTAGCTTCCGAGATCGGACGAGATCGGGCGTGTTCAGGGTGGTATGGCCGTAAGCAAAGGCAGAGTGAGCAAGTGGGCCCTTTATAGCTGGCTGCTGTGAGCAGTATTGCCTTTGATGTTTGATGTTTCTACCTCCTAATTGATCAAAATGAAAGCTTTTTTCAACTTCAAAAAAGCTTACAGCACCTGGTATTCCCAGGCGGTCTCCCATCCAAGTACTAACCAGGCCCGACCCTGCTTAGCTTCCGAGATCGGACGAGATCGGGCGTGTTCAGGGTGGTATGGCCGTAAGCAAAGGCAGAGTGAGCAAGTGGGCCCTTTATAGCTGGCTGCTGTGAGCAGTATTGCCTTTGATGTTTGATGTTTCTACCTCCTAATTGATCAAAATGAAAGCTTTTTTCAACTTCAAAAAAGCTTACAGCACCTGGTATTCCCAGGCGGTCTCCCATCCAAGTACTAACCAGGCCCGACCCTGCTTAGCTTCCGAGATCGGACGAGATCGGGCGTGTTCAGGGTGGTATGGCCGTAAGCAAAGGCAGAGTGAGCAAGTGGGCCCTTTATAGCTGGCTGCTGTGAGCAGTATTGCCTTTGATGTTTGATGTTTCTACCTCCTAATTGATCAAAATGAAAGCTTTTTTCAACTTCAAAAAAGCTTACAGCACCTGGTATTCCCAGGCGGTCTCCCATCCAAGTACTAACCAGGCCCGACCCTGCTTAGCTTCCGAGATCGGACGAGATCGGGCGTGTTCAGGGTGGTATGGCCGTAAGCAAAGGCAGAGTGAGCAAGTGGGCCCTTTATAGCTGGCTGCTGTGAGCAGTATTGCCTTTGATGTTTGATGTTTCTACCTCCTAATTGATCAAAATGAAAGCTTTTTTCAACTTCAAAAAAGCTTACAGCACCTGGTATTCCCAGGCGGTCTCCCATCCAAGTACTAACCAGGCCCGACCCTGCTTAGCTTCCGAGATCGGACGAGATCGGGCGTGTTCAGGGTGGTATGGCCGTAAGCAAAGGCAGAGTGAGCAAGTGGGCCCTTTATAGCTGGCTGCTGTGAGCAGTATTGCCTTTGATGTTTGATGTTTCTACCTCCTAATTGATCAAAATGAAAGCTTTTTTCAACTTCAAAAAAGCTTACAGCACCTGGTATTCCCAGGCGGTCTCCCATCCAAGTACTAACCAGGCCCGACCCTGCTTAGCTTCCGAGATCGGACGAGATCGGGCGTGTTCAGGGTGGTATGGCCGTAAGCAAAGGCAGAGTGAGCAAGTGGGCCCTTTATAGCTGGCTGCTGTGAGCAGTATTGCCTTTGATGTTTGATGTTTCTACCTCCTAATTGATCAAAATGAAAGCTTTTTTCAACTTCAAAAAAGCTTACAGCACCTGGTATTCCCAGGCGGTCTCCCATCCAAGTACTAACCAGGCCCGACCCTGCTTAGCTTCCGAGATCGGACGAGATCGGGCGTGTTCAGGGTGGTATGGCCGTAAGCAAAGGCAGAGTGAGCAAGTGGGCCCTTTATAGCTGGCTGCTGTGAGCAGTATTGCCTTTGATGTTTGATGTTTCTACCTCCTAATTGATCAAAATGAAAGCTTTTTTCAACTTCAAAAAAGCTTACAGCACCTGGTATTCCCAGGCGAATTCTCCTCCAAGTCCCTAAGCTGCCGCCAGCCGACCAATGGTTGTACAGAGCTGTACAGAGTTGTACAGCGATCAGCCAATGGTTGTATAGTGTTGTACAGAGATCGGCGCTCGACAGACCAATCACTGAGCGACGATCGGAATACGTCATCTAATGTATTCATATATGCATGATCTCGGCACCGGCGGCGGCCATTGTCGACGTTGATTTCTCACAGGTAAAGTTTCATATTCTTCATCCTAACGCTGTTTTGTCTGTGAGCAACCATATTATTCGTGGATGGTCCCGTTTTAATCATGACAATCTAAGCTTTCTAACGGTGTATGGCATGACTGTATTAATCCAAGGGTCTTTGAAATATAAGCTGACTAATGGGTGTAGTGTAACGATAGCTTGCCAGACTGTTTACATTGAAGTCTAACCGAGTTAACTGCTAACATTTTTATTGCTGTGAGCAACCATATTATTCGTGGATGGTCCCGTTTTAATCATGACAATCTAAGCTTTCTAACGGTGTATGGCATGACTGTATTAATTCAAGGGTCGTTGAAATATAAGCTGATTAATGGGTGTAGTGTAACGATAGCTTGCCAGACTGTTTACATTGAAGGCTAACCGAGTTAACCGCTAACACTATTATTGCTGTGAGCAACCATATTATTCATGGATGGTCTCGTTTTAATCATGACAATCTAAGCTTTCTAACGGTGTATGGCATGACTGTATTAATCCAAGGGTCGTTGAAATATAAGCTTAAGGTGTGTGATTAAGGTGTGTTGTGCTTTTCGGTGACAATCAACATTTTCTTGGTCAATTTGATGTGGATATGTGTTAACATGGGTAAATGTGACTGTTAAGACAACAACAACATAGATAACAATCTGGCGAGCGTGTTGTCCTAGGCTAATACACCAACAGCACATTTCTGTATAATAAAGGGCTACATATTGTCAATCTAAATGATCTGCTTTTAGTTTTACTCATGTATTCATGTTTTACTGTACCAGATGAAACATGGAGAAGCCTACACATCGGTGCAGCGTGTACCACAAGACTTTCACTAAAACGTCCAACCTGACGAGGCATCTGAAGATGTCCGAGACGACCCCATCCTCGGCGGTCTCGTCATTCCACTGCCCAACATCACCGCCAAGTCGATCTCGACCTTCACTGCTAGGGAGGAGAAGAAGGCCAACTACGGGGCGACAGTACTACCCAAGGTGACTCCTCACCTGAAAGTGCTGTCTGACGCACCATTCCCGGAGGCTCCTGCGCTGCCAACATCCCTCCCTCCGCCAGACCGGCCTCAGGTCCAGTACCAGCACATCCATCACGAGGCTGGAGAGAGACGTGGTGAGAAGCGGAGGTAAGTTGTCATAAGCACTTTGTTTCACCTGTTGGCTGTGGAAAGCAAATAGTACACACGTCATATCAATACCGATCACATGTGTATTTTATATTTCCAGATTATTTGTTGATGAGCCAGAGCCTGTGACTCCTGCGAACTGGCCCGTTCAGCTCACAGTGTTGTCGTCCTCCACCCGGCTCAAGCCTGCTGCGCTTACCCACCTCCAGCCGAGGCCTCCTGCTGCATTCACCTATGGCCCACCCCTGTTTCGTGGGCCATCCTGCAGCCAGAGCTTTGTCCCTCCTGCACCAACAGTGAAGGCATTCATGCCCAGCAAGTCCTCACGGCCATGTGGGGCTACGACAATGTGGTGTATGACAATTTTGAACACTATAAGAGTCTCGTGGATGCGGAGTTGGAAAGGAGGACTGTGTAAATAGGTGTGTGTGTGTGTGTAACTTACCTCTGTGATGCCACTGTTCCTGTGCCATCTGTAGGAGAGAGAAAGAGGCTTCTTTGTGTGTGTTTTAAAGTGCTTCAGCAAGCACTATCTATTTATATGTTCAAAAAAATGCACTTTGCAGTTTTACTTAAAGTTCTTTTGTTTGTTTTTTATTTATTATTATTTATATTGATGTTAAAATGCACTTTGCAGTATCTGTTCTGGTCTATGTTCAATATCAAGGCCAATCTTTTTAACTTTAATCAGTTCCAATCTAACACAAGCAGTTTACATACCCTTTAGTGGTTGTTCATGTTCAGATAATCTGTGTTTTTGTCATGCGTGTTGTTTGTTTGTCTTTGTCAGCTTCATGTCTTTGTGATGTGTGTATGTATCTGTCTGTCTGCTTCATGTTTAACAAAAGTTTGCTAAAGAAAACAGAAAAAAACACAACATAGAGGAACGGCTTGAGCCTTTATTTGTTGATTGTTCACCTGAGTCTTTGGATAATCATGTTCATTATTGCACTTTAGCCTGTACAAGCCAATTGTTAATTTGTATCTTAAGTACAAGTGTGTGTTCTTTAATTGTTGAGTGTTTTTGATAATTATTAATGTTATTTATGTGCCTGTGATGTGTGTATGTCTGTCAGCTCCATGTTTAACTAAATGTTTACAAATGGTAGTAAATGTTTGTCTCTTGCCTGTAGATCTGTACCTTGTCGTGGTGGGCGAGCTTTTAACTAAACAGATCTTGTTTACTTGTGTTTTTATATGGATTGCCTTTTCAATGAAACATATTCTGGGTGAAAAATAAAAGTTGTAAAAGTATTTTGGAGTCTCTGTGTGACACACCAAAGCAGTTAGAAGTCCTTGTGTGAAAACAATGAGTTCTGTGAATGACTCTGATGTCTTCCAGACAAAGTGAGAGTGCACTGAATACATTCATATTCTTTTTCTTAATTCAGCCCAAAAATCTAACAATTAAACACTTTTCCACTTGATTATATGAATCTCATCAGCTACGCCAACTCAAACTATAAAAATAATAAACAAAACATTCAGCAGACTAGTGGATTTTGATAAACTAGGCCTTGCACATGACATTTCTGGTAATAAAACCTCCCACCAGTGGCCACCAGATGGAGCCCTCCGTTTAGGATCGCGATCCTCTGATCCGATCCCAGGGGTTGTAGGATAGGGACTTTGGGGGGTCATGAGCCATTCCCAGGCGAATTCTCCTCCAAGTCCCTAAGCTGCCGCCAGCCGACCAATGGTTGTACAGAGCTGTACAGAGTTGTACAGCGATCAGCCAATGGTTGTATAGTGTTGTACAGAGATCGGCGCTCGACAGACCAATCACTGAGCGACGATCGGAATACGTCATCTAATGTATTCATATATGCATGATCTCGGCACCGGCGGCGGCCATTGTCGACGTTGATTTCTCACAGGTAAAGTTTCATATTCTTCATCCTAACGCTGTTTTGTCTGTGAGCAACCATATTATTCGTGGATGGTCCCGTTTTAATCATGACAATCTAAGCTTTCTAACGGTGTATGGCATGACTGTATTAATCCAAGGGTCTTTGAAATATAAGCTGACTAATGGGTGTAGTGTAACGATAGCTTGCCAGACTGTTTACATTGAAGTCTAACCGAGTTAACTGCTAACATTTTTATTGCTGTGAGCAACCATATTATTCGTGGATGGTCCCGTTTTAATCATGACAATCTAAGCTTTCTAACGGTGTATGGCATGACTGTATTAATTCAAGGGTCGTTGAAATATAAGCTGATTAATGGGTGTAGTGTAACGATAGCTTGCCAGACTGTTTACATTGAAGGCTAACCGAGTTAACCGCTAACACTATTATTGCTGTGAGCAACCATATTATTCATGGATGGTCTCGTTTTAATCATGACAATCTAAGCTTTCTAACGGTGTATGGCATGACTGTATTAATCCAAGGGTCGTTGAAATATAAGCTTAAGGTGTGTGATTAAGGTGTGTTGTGCTTTTCGGTGACAATCAACATTTTCTTGGTCAATTTGATGTGGATATGTGTTAACATGGGTAAATGTGACTGTTAAGACAACAACAACATAGATAACAATATGGCGAGCGTGTTGTCCTAGGCTAATACACCAACAGCACATTTCTGTATAATAAAGGGCTACATATTGTCAATCTAAATGATCTGCTTTTAGTTTTACTCATGTATTCATGTTTTACTGTACCAGATGAAACATGGAGAAGCCTACACATCGGTGCAGCGTGTACCACAAGACTTTCACTAAAACGTCCAACCTGACGAGGCATCTGAAGATGTCCGAGACGACCCCATCCTCGGCGGTCTCGTCATTCCACTGCCCAACATCACCGCCAAGTCGATCTCGACCTTCACTGCTAGGGAGGAGAAGAAGGCCAACTACGGGGCGACAGTACTACCCAAGGTGACTCCTCACCTGAAAGTGCTGTCTGACGCACCATTCCCGGAGGCTCCTGCGCTGCCAACATCCCTCCCTCCGCCAGACCGGCCTCAGGTCCAGTACCAGCACATCCATCACGAGGCTGGATAGAGATGTGGTGAGAATCGGAGGTAAGTTTTCATAAGCACTTTGTTTCACCTGTTGGCTGTGGAATGCAAATAGCACACGTCATATCAATACCGATCACATGTGTATTTTATATTTCCAGATTATTTGTTGATGAGCCAGAGCCTGTGACTCCTGCGAACTGGCCCGTTCAGCTCACAGTGTTGTCGTCCTCCACCCGGCTCAAGCCTGCTGCGCTTACCCACCTCCAGCCGAGGCCTCCTGCTGCATTCACCTATGGCCCACCCCCTGTTTCGTGGGCCATCCTGCAGCCAGAGCTTTGTCCCTCCTGCACCAACAGTGAAGGCATTCATGCCCAGCAAGTCCTCACGGCCATGTGGGGCTACGACAATGTGGTGTATGACAATTTTGAACACTATAAGAGTCTCGTGGATGCGGAGTTGGAAAGGAGGACTGTGTAAATAGGTGTGTGTGTGTGTGTAACTTACCTCTGTGATGCCACTGTTCCTGTGCCATCTGTAGGAGAGAGAAAGAGGCTTCTTTGTGTGTGTTTTAAAGTGCTTCAGCAAGCACTATCTATTTATATGTTCAAAAAAATGCACTTTGCAGTTTTACTTAAAGTTCTTTTGTTTGTTTTTTATTTATTATTATTTATATTGATGTTAAAATGCACTTTGCAGTATCTGTTCTGGTCTATGTTCAATATCAAGGCCAATCTTTTTAACTTTAATCAGTTCCAATCTAACACAAGCAGTTTACATACCCTTTAGTGGTTGTTCATGTTCAGATAATCTGTGTTTTTGTCATGCGTGTTGTTTGTTTGTCTTTGTCAGCTTCATGTCTTTGTGATGTGTGTATGTATCTGTCTGTCTGCTTCATGTTTAACAAAAGTTTGCTAAAGAAAACAGAAAAAAAACACAACATAGAGGAACGGCTTGAGCCTTTATTTGTTGATTGTTCACCTGAGTCTTTGGATAATCATGTTCATTATTGCACTTTAGCCTGTACAAGCCAATTGTTAATTTGTATCTTAAGTACAAGTGTGTGTTCTTTAATTGTTGAGTGTTTTTGATAATTATTAATGTTATTTATGTGCCTGTGATGTGTGTATGTCTGTCAGCTCCATGTTTAACTAAATGTTTACAAATGGTAGTAAATGTTTGTCTCTTGCCTGTAGATCTGTACCTTGTCGTGGTGGGCGAGCTTTTAACTAAACAGATCTTGTTTACTTGTGTTTTTATATGGATTGCCTTTTCAATGAAACATATTCTGGGTGAAAAATAAAAGTTGTAAAAGTATTTTGGAGTCTCTGTGTGACACACCAAAGCAGTTAGAAGTCCTTGTGTGAAAACAATGAGTTCTGTGAATGACTCTGATGTCTTCCAGACAAAGTGAGAGTGCACTGAATACATTCATATTCTTTTTCTTAATTCAGCCCAAAAATCTAACAATTAAACACTTTTCCACTTGATTATATGAATCTCATCAGCTACGCCAACTCAAACTATAAAAATAATAAACAAAACATTCAGCAGACTAGTGGATTTTGATAAACTAGGCCTTGCACATGACATTTCTGGTAAAAAACCTCCCACCAGTGGCCACCAGATGGAGCCCTCCGTTTAGGATCGCGATCCTCTGATCCGATCCCAGGGGTTGTAGGATAGGGACTTTGGGGGGTCATGAGCCATTCCCAGGCGAATTCTCCTCCAAGTCCCTAAGCTGCCGCCAGCCGACCAATGGTTGTACAGTGCTGTACAGAGTTGTACAGCGATCAGCCAATGGTTGTATCATGTTGTACAGAGATCGGCGCTCGACAGACCAATCACTGAGCGAGGATCGGAATACGTCATCTAATTTATTCATATATGCACGATCTCGGCACCGGCGGCGGCCATTGTGGACGTTGATTTCTCACAGGTAAAGTTTCATATTCTTCATCCAACGCTGTTTTGTCTGTGAGCAACCATATTATTCGTGGATGGTCCCGTTTTAATCATGACAATCTAAGCTTTCTAATGGTGTATGGCATGACTGTATTAATCCAAGGGTCTTTGAAATATAAGCTGATTAATGGGTGTAGTGTAACGATAGCTTGCCAGACTGTTTACATTGAAGGCTAACCGAGTTAACTGCTAACATTATTATTGCTGTGAGCAACCATATTATTCGTGGATGGTTCCGTTTTAATCGTGACAATCTAAGCTTTCTAACGGTGTATGGCATGACTGTATTAATCCAAGGTTCTTTGAAATATAAGCTGATTAATGAGTGTAGTGTAACGATAGCTTGCCAGACTGTTTACATTGAAGTCTAACCGAGTTAACTGCTAACATTATTATTGCTGTGAGCAACCATATTATTCGTGGATGGTCCCGTTTTAATCATGACAATCTAAGCTTTCTAACGGTGTATGGCATGACTGTATTAATCCAAGGGTCGTTGAAATATAAGATGATTAATGTGTGTAGTGTAACGATAGCTTGCCAGACTGTTTACATTAAAATCTAACCGAATTAACTGCTAACATTATTATTGCTGTGAGCAACCATATTATTCGTGGATGGTCCCGTTTTAATCATGACAATCTAAGCTTTCTAACGGTGTATGGCATGACTGTATTAATCCAAGGGTCTTTGAAATATAAGATGATTAATGGGTGTAGTGTAACGATAGCTTGCCAGACTGTTTACATTGAAGGCTAACCGAGTTAACCGCTAACACTATTATTGCTGTGAGCAACCATATTATTCATGGATGGTCTCGTTTTAATCATGACAATCTAAGCTTTCTAACGGTGTATGGCATGACTGTATTAATCCAAGGGTCGTTGAAATATAAGCTTAAGGTGTGTGATTAAGGTGTGTTGTGCTTTTCGGTGACAATCAACATTTTCTTGGTCAA
This sequence comes from Ammodytes dubius, assembly GCA_026122265.1. NCBI lineage: Eukaryota > Metazoa > Chordata > Actinopteri > Uranoscopiformes > Ammodytidae > Ammodytes > Ammodytes dubius. Next base: position 15,477 of record JAOPFK010000121.1, on the reverse strand, counting down.
TTTGATGTGGATATGTGTTAACATGGGCAAATGTGACTGTTAAGCCAACAACAACATAGATAACAATCTGGCGAGCGTGTTGTCCTAGGCTAATACACCAACAGCACATTTCTGTATAATAAAGGGCTACATATTGTCAATCTAAATGAAATGTTTTTAGTTTTACTCATGTATTCATGTTTTACTGTACCAGATGAAACATGGAGACGCCTACACATCGGTGCAGCGTGTGCTACAAGACTTTCACTAAAACGTCCAACCTGACGAGGCATCTGACGATGTCCGAGACGACCCCATCCTCGGCGGTCTCGTCATTCCACTGCCCAACATCAACGCCAAGTCGATCTCGACCTTCACTGCTAGGGAGGAGAAGGAGGCCAACTACGGGGCGACAGTACTACCCAAGGTGACTCCTCACCTGAAAGTGCTGTCTGACGCACCATTCCCGGAGGCTCCTGCGCTGCCAACATCCCTCCCTCCGCCAGACCGGCCTCAGGTCCAGTACCAGCACATCCATCACGAGGCTGGAGAGAGACGTGGTGAGAAGCGGAGGTAAGTTGTCATAAGCACTTTGTTTCACCTGTTGGCTGTGGAAAGCAAATAGTACACACGTCATATCAATACCGATCACATGTGTATTTTATATTTCCAGATTATTTGTTGATGAGCTCTGGCTCTGTGACTCCTGCGAACCGGCCCGTTCAGCTCACGGTGTTGTCGTCCTCCACCCGGCCCAAGCCTGCTGCGCTCACCCACCTCCAGCCGAGGCCTCGTGCTGCGTTCACCTATGGCCCACCCCCTGTTTCGTGGGCCATCCTGCAGCCAGAGCTTTGTCCCTCCTGCACCAACAGTGAAGGCATTCATGCCCAACAAGTCCTCACGGCCATGTGGGGCTACGACAATGTGGTGTACGACAATTTTGAACACTTTAAGAGTGTCGTGGATGCGGAGTTGGAAAGGAGGAGGAGGAGGAGGAGGAGTGTGAGTGTGTGAGTGTGTGTGTGTGAGTGTGTGTGTGTGTGTGTGTGTGTGTGTGTGTGTGTGTGTGTGTGTGTGTAATTTACCTCTGTGATGCCACTGTTCCTGTGCCATCTGTAGGGGAGAGAAAGAGGCTTGTTTGTGTTCGTTTGTCTCTTTCTTTGTGTGTTTTAAAAGTGCTTCAGCAAGCACTATCTATTTATATAGTTAAAAAAAATGCACTTTGCAGTTTTACTTAAAGTTTTTTTGTTTGTTTTTTATTTATTATTATTTATATTGATGTTAAAATGCACTTTGTAGTATCTGTTCTGGTCTATGTTCAATATCAAGGCCAATCTTTTTAACCTTAATCAGTTCCAATCTAACACAATCAGTTTACATACCCTTTAGTGGTTGTTCATGTTCAGATAATCTGTGTTTTTGTCATGCGTGTTGTTTGTTTTTCTTTGTCAGCTTCATGTCTTTGTGATGTTTGTCTGTATCTGTCTGCTTCATGTTTAACAAAAGTTTGCTAAAGAAAACACAAAAAAACACAACAGAGAGGAACGGCTTGAGCCTTTATTTGTTGATTGGTCACCTGAGTCTTTGGATAATCATGTTCATTATTGCACTTTAGCCTGTACACGCCAATTGTTAATATGTATCTTAAGTACAAGTGTGTGTTCTTTAATTGTTGAGTGTTTTTGATTATTATTGATGTTATTTATGTGCCTGTGATGTGTGTATGTCTGTCAAATGGTAGTAAATGTTTGTCTCTTGCCTGTAGAGCTGTACCTTGTCGTTGTGGGCGAGCTTTTAACTAAACAGATCTTGTTTACTTGTGTTTTATATGCATTGCCTTTTCAATGAAACACATTCTGGGTGAAAAATAAAAGTTGTAAAAGTATTTTGGAGTCTCTGTGTGCTTGGGTTTCACAAGGGGTGGGATAGTGGAAATAAAAAAACACACCAAAGCAATTAGAAGTCCTTGTGTGAAAACAATGAGTTCTGTGAATGACTCTGATGTCTTCCAGACAAAGTGAGAGTGCACTGAATACATTCATATTCGTTTTCGTAATTCAGCCCAAAAATTTAACAATTAAACACTTTTCCACTTGATTATATGAATCTCATCAGCTACGCCAACTCAAACTATAAAAATAATAAACATAACATTCAGCAGACTAGTGGATTTTGATAAACTAGGCCTTGCACATGACATTTCTGGTAATAAAACTTCCCACCAGTGGCCACCAGATGGAGCCCTCCGTTTAGGATCGCGATCCTCTGATCCGATCCCAGGGGTTGTAGGATAGGGACTTTGGGGGGTCATGAGCCATTCCCAGGCGAATTCTCCTCCAAGTCCCTAAGCTGCCGCCAGCCGACCAATGGTTGTACAGTGCTGTACAGAGTTGTACAGCGATCAGCCAATGGTTGTATCATGTTGTACAGAGATCGGCGCTCGACAGACCAATCACTGAGCGAGGATCGGAATACGTCATCTAATTTATTCATATATGCACGATCTCGGCACCGGCGGCGGCCATTGTGGACGTTGATTTCTCACAGGTAAAGTTTCATATTCTTCATCCTAACGCTGTTTTGTCTGTGAGCAACCATATTATTCGTGGATGGTCCCGTTTTAATCATGACAATCTAAGCTTTCTAATGGTGTATGGCATGACTGTATTAATCCAAGGGTCTTTGAAATATAAGCTGATTAATGGGTGTAGTGTAACGATAGCTTGCCAGACTGTTTACATTGAAGGCTAACCGAGTTAACTGCTAACATTATTATTGCTGTGAGCAACCATATTATTCGTGGATGGTTCCGTTTTAATCGTGACAATCTAAGCTTTCTAACGGTGTATGGCATGACTGTATTAATCCAAGGTTCTTTGAAATATAAGCTGATTAATGAGTGTAGTGTAACGATAGCTTGCCAGACTGTTTACATTGAAGTCTAACCGAGTTAACTGCTAACATTATTATTGCTGTGAGCAACCATATTATTCGTGGATGGTCCCGTTTTAATCATGACAATCTAAGCTTTCTAACGGTGTATGGCATGACTGTATTAATCCAAGGGTCGTTGAAATATAAGATGATTAATGTGTGTAGTGTAACGATAGCTTGCCAGACTGTTTACATTAAAATCTAACCGAATTAACTGCTAACATTATTATTGCTGTGAGCAACCATATTATTCGTGGATGGTCCCGTTTTAATCATGACAATCTAAGCTTTCTAACGGTGTATGGCATGACTGTATTAATCCAAGGGTCTTTGAAATATAAGATGATTAATGGGTGTAGTGTAACGATAGCTTGCCAGACTGTTTACATTGAAGGCTAACCGAGTTAACCGCTAACACTATTATTGCTGTGAGCAACCATATTATTCATGGATGGTCTCGTTTTAATCATGACAATCTAAGCTTTCTAACGGTGTATGGCATGACTGTATTAATCCAAGGGTCGTTGAAATATAAGCTTAAGGTGTGTGATTAAGGTGTGTTGTGCTTTTCGGTGACAATCAACATTTTCTTGGTCAATTTGATGTGGATATGTGTTAACATGGGCAAATGTGACTGTTAAGCCAACAACAACATAGATAACAATCTGGCGAGCGTGTTGTCCTAGGCTAATACACCAACAGCACATTTCTGTATAATAAAGGGCTACATATTGTCAATCTAAATGAAATGTTTTTAGTTTTACTCATGTATTCATGTTTTACTGTACCAGATGAAACATGGAGACGCCTACACATCGGTGCAGCGTGTGCTACAAGACTTTCACTAAAACGTCCAACCTGACGAGGCATCTGAAGATGTCCGAGACGACCCCATCCTCGGTGGTCTCGTCATTCCACTGCCCAACATCAACGCCAAGTCGATCTCGACCTTCACTGCTAGGGAGGAGAAGGAGGCCAACTACGGGGCGACAGTACTACCCAAGGTGACTCCTCACCTGAAAGTGCTGTCTGACGCACCATTCCCGGAGGCTCCTGCGCTGCCAACATCCCTCCCTCCGCCAGACCGGCCTCAGGTCCAGTACCAGCACATCCATCACGAGGCTGGAGAGAGACGTGGTGAGAAGCGGAGGTAAGTTGTCATAAGCACTTTGTTTCACCTGTTGGCTGTGGAAAGCAAATAGTACACACGTCATATCAATACCGATCACATGTGTATTTTATATTTCTAGATTATTTGTTGATGAGCTCTGGCTCTGTGACTCCTGCGAACCGGCCCGTTCAGCTCACGGTGTTGTCGTCCTCCACCCGGCCCAAGCCTGCTGCGCTCACCCACCTCCAGCCGAGGCCTCGTGCTGCGTTCACCTATGGCCCACCCCCTGTTTCGTGGGCCATCCTGCAGCCAGAGCTTTGTCCCTCCTGCACCAACAGTGAAGGCATTCATGCCCAACAAGTCCTCACGGCCATGTGGGGCTACGACAATGTGGTGTACGACAATTTTGAACACTTTAAGAGTGTCGTGGATGCGGAGTTGGAAAGGAGGAGGAGGAGGAGTGTGAGTGTGTGAGTGTGTGTGTGTGAGTGTGTGTGTGTGTGTGTGTGTGTGTGTGTGTGTGTGTGTGTGTGTGTGTGTAATTTACCTCTGTGATGCCACTGTTCCTGTGCCATCTGTAGGGGAGAGAAAGAGGCTTGTTTGTGTTCGTTTGTCTCTTTCTTTGTGTGTTTTAAAAGTGCTTCAGCAAGCACTATCTATTTATATAGTTAAAAAAAATGCACTTTGCAGTTTTACTTAAAGTTTTTTTGTTTGTTTTTTATTTATTATTATTTATATTGATGTTAAAATGCACTTTGTAGTATCTGTTCTGGTCTATGTTCAATATCAAGGCCAATCTTTTTAACCTTAATCAGTTCCAATCTAACACAATCAGTTTACATACCCTTTAGTGGTTGTTCATGTTCAGATAATCTGTGTTTTTGTCATGCGTGTTGTTTGTTTTTCTTTGTCAGCTTCATGTCTTTGTGATGTTTGTCTGTATCTGTCTGCTTCATGTTTAACAAAAGTTTGCTAAAGAAAACACAAAAAAAACACAACAGAGAGGAACGGCTTGAGCCTTTATTTGTTGATTGGTCACCTGAGTCTTTGGATAATCATGTTCATTATTGCACTTTAGCCTGTACACGCCAATTGTTAATATGTATCTTAAGTACAAGTGTGTGTTCTTTAATTGTTGAGTGTTTTTGATTATTATTGATGTTATTTATGTGCCTGTGATGTGTGTATGTCTGTCAAATGGTAGTAAATGTTTGTCTCTTGCCTGTAGAGCTGTACCTTGTCGTTGTGGGCGAGCTTTTAACTAAACAGATCTTGTTTACTTGTGTTTTATATGCATTGCCTTTTCAATGAAACACATTCTGGGTGAAAAATAAAAGTTGTAAAAGTATTTTGGAGTCTCTGTGTGCTTGGGTTTCACAAGGGGTGGGATAGTGGAAATAAAAAAACACACCAAAGCAATTAGAAGTCCTTGTGTGAAAACAATGAGTTCTGTGAATGACTCTGATGTCTTCCAGACAAAGTGAGAGTGCACTGAATACATTCATATTCGTTTTCGTAATTCAGCCCAAAAATTTAACAATTAAACACTTTTCCACTTGATTATATGAATCTCATCAGCTACGCCAACTCAAACTATAAAAATAATAAACATAACATTCAGCAGACTAGTGGATTTTGATAAACTAGGCCTTGCACATGACATTTCTGGTAATAAAACTTCCCACCAGTGGCCACCAGATGGAGCCCTCCGTTTAGGATCGCGATCCTCTGATCCGATCCCAGGGGTTGTAGGATAGGGACTTTGGGGGGTCATGAGCCATTCCCAGGCGAATTCTCCTCCAAGTCCCTAAGCTGCCGCCAGCCGACCAATGGTTGTACAGTGCTGTACAGAGTTGTACAGCGATCAGCCAATGGTTGTATCATGTTGTACAGAGATCGGCGCTCGACAGACCAATCACTGAGCGAGGATCGGAATACGTCATCTAATTTATTCATATATGCACGATCTCGGCACCGGCGGCGGCCATTGTGGACGTTGATTTCTCACAGGTAAAGTTTCATATTCTTCATCCTAACGCTGTTTTGTCTGTGAGCAACCATATTATTCGTGGATGGTCCCGTTTTAATCATGACAATCTAAGCTTTCTAATGGTGTATGGCATGACTGTATTAATCCAAGGGTCTTTGAAATATAAGCTGATTAATGGGTGTAGTGTAACGATAGCTTGCCAGACTGTTTACATTGAAGGCTAACCGAGTTAACTGCTAACATTATTATTGCTGTGAGCAACCATATTATTCGTGGATGGTTCCGTTTTAATCGTGACAATCTAAGCTTTCTAACGGTGTATGGCATGACTGTATTAATCCAAGGTTCTTTGAAATATAAGCTGATTAATGAGTGTAGTGTAACGATAGCTTGCCAGACTGTTTACATTGAAGTCTAACCGAGTTAACTGCTAACATTATTATTGCTGTGAGCAACCATATTATTCGTGGATGGTCCCGTTTTAATCATGACAATCTAAGCTTTCTAACGGTGTATGGCATGACTGTATTAATCCAAGGGTCGTTGAAATATAAGATGATTAATGTGTGTAGTGTAACGATAGCTTGCCAGACTGTTTACATTAAAATCTAACCGAATTAACTGCTAACATTATTATTGCTGTGAGCAACCATATTATTCGTGGATGGTCCCGTTTTAATCATGACAATCTAAGCTTTCTAACGGTGTATGGCATGACTGTATTAATCCAAGGGTCTTTGAAATATAAGATGATTAATGGGTGTAGTGTAACGATAGCTTGCCAGACTGTTTACATTGAAGGCTAACCGAGTTAACCGCTAACACTATTATTGCTGTGAGCAACCATATTATTCATGGATGGTCTCGTTTTAATCATGACAATCTAAGCTTTCTAACGGTGTATGGCATGACTGTATTAATCCAAGGGTCGTTGAAATATAAGCTTAAGGTGTGTGATTAAGGTGTGTTGTGCTTTTCGGTGACAATCAACATTTTCTTGGTCAATTTGATGTGGATATGTGTTAACATGGGCAAATGTGACTGTTAAGCCAACAACAACATAGATAACAATCTGGCGAGCGTGTTGTCCTAGGCTAATACACCAACAGCACATTTCTGTATAATAAAGGGCTACATATTGTCAATCTAAATGAAATGTTTTTAGTTTTACTCATGTATTCATGTTTTACTGTACCAGATGAAACATGGAGACGCCTACACATCGGTGCAGCGTGTGCTACAAGACTTTCACTAAAACGTCCAACCTGACGAGGCATCTGACGATGTCCGAGACGACCCCATCCTCGGCGGTCTCGTCATTCCACTGCCCAACATCAACGCCAAGTCGATCTCGACCTTCACTGCTAGGGAGGAGAAGGAGGCCAACTACGGGGCGACAGTACTACCCAAGGTGACTCCTCACCTGAAAGTGCTGTCTGACGCACCATTCCCGGAGGCTCCTGCGCTGCCAACATCCCTCCCTCCGCCAGACCGGCCTCAGGTCCAGTACCAGCACATCCATCACGAGGCTGGAGAGAGACGTGGTGAGAAGCGGAGGTAAGTTGTCATAAGCACTTTGTTTCACCTGTTGGCTGTGGAAAGCAAATAGTACACACGTCATATCAATACCGATCACATGTGTATTTTATATTTCCAGATTATTTGTTGATGAGCTCTGGCTCTGTGACTCCTGCGAACCGGCCCGTTCAGCTCACGGTGTTGTCGTCCTCCACCCGGCCCAAGCCTGCTGCGCTCACCCACCTCCAGCCGAGGCCTCGTGCTGCGTTCACCTATGGCCCACCCCCTGTTTCGTGGGCCATCCTGCAGCCAGAGCTTTGTCCCTCCTGCACCAACAGTGAAGGCATTCATGCCCAACAAGTCCTCACGGCCATGTGGGGCTACGACAATGTGGTGTACGACAATTTTGAACACTTTAAGAGTGTCGTGGATGCGGAGTTGGAAAGGAGGAGGAGGAGGAGGAGGAGTGTGAGTGTGTGAGTGTGTGTGTGTGAGTGGTGTGTGTGTGTGTGTGTGTGTGTGTGTGTGTGTGTGTGTGTGTGTGTGTGTGTAATTTACCTCTGTGATGCCACTGTTCCTGTGCCATCTGTAGGGGAGAGAAAGAGGCTTGTTTGTGTTCGTTTGTCTCTTTCTTTGTGTGTTTTAAAAGTGCTTCAGCAAGCACTATCTATTTATATAGTTAAAAAAAATGCACTTTGCAGTTTTACTTAAAGTTTTTTTGTTTGTTTTTTATTTATTATTATTTATATTGATGTTAAAATGCACTTTGTAGTATCTGTTCTGGTCTATGTTCAATATCAAGGCCAATCTTTTTAACCTTAATCAGTTCCAATCTAACACAATCAGTTTACATACCCTTTAGTGGTTGTTCATGTTCAGATAATCTGTGTTTTTGTCATGCGTGTTGTTTGTTTTTCTTTGTCAGCTTCATGTCTTTGTGATGTTTGTCTGTATCTGTCTGCTTCATGTTTAACAAAAGTTTGCTAAAGAAAACACAAAAAAACACAACAGAGAGGAACGGCTTGAGCCTTTATTTGTTGATTGGTCACCTGAGTCTTTGGATAATCATGTTCATTATTGCACTTTAGCCTGTACACGCCAATTGTTAATATGTATCTTAAGTACAAGTGTGTGTTCTTTAATTGTTGAGTGTTTTTGATTATTATTGATGTTATTTATGTGCCTGTGATGTGTGTATGTCTGTCAAATGGTAGTAAATGTTTGTCTCTTGCCTGTAGAGCTGTACCTTGTCGTTGTGGGCGAGCTTTTAACTAAACAGATCTTGTTTACTTGTGTTTTATATGCATTGCCTTTTCAATGAAACACATTCTGGGTGAAAAATAAAAGTTGTAAAAGTATTTTGGAGTCTCTGTGTGCTTGGGTTTCACAAGGGGTGGGATAGTGGAAATAAAAAAACACACCAAAGCAATTAGAAGTCCTTGTGTGAAAACAATGAGTTCTGTGAATGACTCTGATGTCTTCCAGACAAAGTGAGAGTGCACTGAATACATTCATATTCGTTTTCGTAATTCAGCCCAAAAATTTAACAATTAAACACTTTTCCACTTGATTATATGAATCTCATCAGCTACGCCAACTCAAACTATAAAAATAATAAACATAACATTCAGCAGACTAGTGGATTTTGATAAACTAGGCCTTGCACATGACATTTCTGGTAATAAAACTTCCCACCAGTGGCCACCAGATGGAGCCCTCCGTTTAGGATCGCGATCCTCTGATCCGATCCCAGGGGTTGTAGGATAGGGACTTTGGGGGGTCATGAGCCATTCCCAGGCGAATTCTCCTCCAAGTCCCTAAGCTGCCGCCAGCCGACCAATGGTTGTACAGTGCTGTACAGAGTTGTACAGCGATCAGCCAATGGTTGTATCATGTTGTACAGAGATCGGCGCTCGACAGACCAATCACTGAGCGAGGATCGGAATACGTCATCTAATTTATTCATATATGCACGATCTCGGCACCGGCGGCGGCCATTGTGGACGTTGATTTCTCACAGGTAAAGTTTCATATTCTTCATCCTAACGCTGTTTTGTCTGTGAGCAACCATATTATTCGTGGATGGTCCCGTTTTAATCATGACAATCTAAGCTTTCTAATGGTGTATGGCATGACTGTATTAATCCAAGGGTCTTTGAAATATAAGCTGATTAATGGGTGTAGTGTAACGATAGCTTGCCAGACTGTTTACATTGAAGGCTAACCGAGTTAACTGCTAACATTATTATTGCTGTGAGCAACCATATTATTCGTGGATGGTTCCGTTTTAATCGTGACAATCTAAGCTTTCTAACGGTGTATGGCATGACTGTATTAATCCAAGGTTCTTTGAAATATAAGCTGATTAATGAGTGTAGTGTAACGATAGCTTGCCAGACTGTTTACATTGAAGTCTAACCGAGTTAACTGCTAACATTATTATTGCTGTGAGCAACCATATTATTCGTGGATGGTCCCGTTTTAATCATGACAATCTAAGCTTTCTAACGGTGTATGGCATGACTGTATTAATCCAAGGGTCGTTGAAATATAAGATGATTAATGTGTGTAGTGTAACGATAGCTTGCCAGACTGTTTACATTAAAATCTAACCGAATTAACTGCTAACATTATTATTGCTGTGAGCAACCATATTATTCGTGGATGGTCCCGTTTTAATCATGACAATCTAAGCTTTCTAACGGTGTATGGCATGACTGTATTAATCCAAGGGTCTTTGAAATATAAGATGATTAATGGGTGTAGTGTAACGATAGCTTGCCAGACTGTTTACATTGAAGGCTAACCGAGTTAACCGCTAACACTATTATTGCTGTGAGCAACCATATTATTCATGGATGGTCTCGTTTTAATCATGACAATCTAAGCTTTCTAACGGTGTATGGCATGACTGTATTAATCCAAGGGTCGTTGAAATATAAGCTTAAGGTGTGTGATTAAGGTGTGTTGTGCTTTTCGGTGACAATCAACATTTTCTTGGTCAATTTGATGTGGATATGTGTTAACATGGGCAAATGTGACTGTTAAGCCAACAACAACATAGATAACAATCTGGCGAGCGTGTTGTCCTAGGCTAATACACCAACAGCACATTTCTGTATAATAAAGGGCTACATATTGTCAATCTAAATGAAATGTTTTAGTTTTACTCATGTATTCATGTTTTACTGTACCAGATGAAACATGGAGACGCCTACACATCGGTGCAGCGTGTGCTACAAGACTTTCACTAAAACGTCCAACCTGACGAGGCATCTGACGATGTCCGAGACGACCCCATCCTCGGCGGTCTCGTCATTCCACTGCCCAACATCACCGCCAAGTCGATCTCGACCTTCACTGCTAGGGAGGAGAAGGAGGCCAACTACGGGGCGACAGTACTACCCAAGGTGACTCCTCACCTGAAAGTGCTGTCTGACGCACCATTCCCGGAGGCTCCTGCGCTGCCAACATCCCTCCCTCCGCCAGACCGGCCTCAGGTCCAGTACCAGCACATCCATCACGAGGCTGGAGAGAGACGTGGTGAGAAGCGGAGGTAAGTTGTCATAAGCACTTTGTTTCACCTGTTGGCTGTGGAAAGCAAATAGTACACACGTCATATCAATACCGATCACATGTGTATTTTATATTTCCAGATTATTTGTTGATGAGCTCTGGCTCTGTGACTCCTGCGAACCGGCCCGTTCAGCTCACGGTGTTGTCGTCCTCCACCCGGCCCAAGCCTGCTGCGCTCACCCACCTCCAGCCGAGGCCTCGTGCTGCGTTCACCTATGGCCCACCCCCTGTTTCGTGGGCCATCCTGCAGCCAGAGCTTTGTCCCTCCTGCACCAACAGTGAAGGCATTCATGCCCAACAAGTCCTCACGGCCATGTGGGGCTACGACAATGTGGTGTACGACAATTTTGAACACTTTAAGAGTGTCGTGGATGCGGAGTTGGAAAGGAGGAGGAGGAGGAGGAGGAGTGTGAGTGTGTGAGTGTGTGTGTGTGAGTGTGTGTGTGTGTGTGTGTGTGTGTGTGTGTGTGTGTGTGTGTGTGTGTGTGTAATTTACCTCTGTGATGCCACTGTTCCTGTGCCATCTGTAGGGGAGAGAAAGAGGCTTGTTTGTGTTCGTTTGTCTCTTTCTTTGTGTGTTTTAAAAGTGCTTCAGCAAGCACTATCTATTTATATAGTTAAAAAAAATGCACTTTGCAGTTTTACTTAAAGTTTTTTTGTTTGTTTTTTATTTATTATTATTTATATTGATGTTAAAATGCACTTTGTAGTATCTGTTCTGGTCTATGTTCAATATCAAGGCCAATCTTTTTAACCTTAATCAGTTCCAATCTAACACAATCAGTTTACATACCCTTTAGTGGTTGTTCATGTTCAGATAATCTGTGTTTTTGTCATGCGTGTTGTTTGTTTTTCTTTGTCAGCTTCATGTCTTTGTGATGTTTGTCTGTATCTGTCTGCTTCATGTTTAACAAAAGTTTGCTAAAGAAAACACAAAAAAACACAACAGAGAGGAACGGCTTGAGCCTTTATTTGTTGATTGGTCACCTGAGTCTTTGGATAATCATGTTCATTATTGCACTTTAGCCTGTACACGCCAATTGTTAATATGTATCTTAAGTACAAGTGTGTGTTCTTTAATTGTTGAGTGTTTTTGATTATTATTGATGTTATTTATGTGCCTGTGATGTGTGTATGTCTGTCAAATGGTAGTAAATGTTTGTCTCTTGCCTGTAGAGCTGTACCTTGTCGTTGTGGGCGAGCTTTTAACTAAACAGATCTTGTTTACTTGTGTTTTATATGCATTGCCTTTTCAATGAAACACATTCTGGGTGAAAAATAAAAGTTGTAAAAGTATTTTGGAGTCTCTGTGTGCTTGGGTTTCACAAGGGGTGGGATAGTGGAAATAAAAAAACACACCAAAGCAATTAGAAGTCCTTGTGTGAAAACAATGAGTTCTGTGAATGACTCTGATGTCTTCCAGACAAAGTGAGAGTGCACTGAATACATTCATATTCGTTTTCGTAATTCAGCCCAAAAATTTAACAATTAAACACTTTTCCACTTGATTATATGAATCTCATCAGCTACGCCAACTCAAACTATAAAAATAATAAACATAACATTCAGCAGACTAGTGGATTTTGATAAACTAGGCCTTGCACATGACATTTCTGGTAATAAAACTTCCCACCAGTGGCCACCAGATGGAGCCCTCCGTTTAGGATCGCGATCCTCTGATCCGATCCCAGGGGTTGTAGGATAGGGACTTTGGGGGGTCATGAGCCATTCCCAGGCGAATTCTCCTCCAAGTCCCTAAGCTGCCGCCAGCCGACCAATGGTTGTACAGAGCTGTACAGAGTTGTACAGCGATCAGCCAATGGTTGTATAGTGTTGTACAGAGATCGGCGCTCGACAGACCAATCACTGAGCGACGATCGGAATACGTCATCTAATGTATTCATATATGCATGATCTCGGCACCGGCGGCGGCCATTGTCGACGTTGATTTCTCACAGGTAAAGTTTCATATTCTTCATCCTAACGCTGTTTTGTCTGTGAGCAACCATATTATTCGTGGATGGTCCCGTTTTAATCATGACAATCTAAGCTTTCTAACGGTGTATGGCATGACTGTATTAATCCAAGGGTCTTTGAAATATAAGCTGACTAATGGGTGTAGTGTAACGATAGCTTGCCAGACTGTTTACATTGAAGTCTAACCGAGTTAACTGCTAACATTTTTATTGCTGTGAGCAACCATATTATTCGTGGATGGTCCCGTTTTAATCATGACAATCTAAGCTTTCTAACGGTGTATGGCATGACTGTATTAATTCAAGGGTCGTTGAAATATAAGCTGATTAATGGGTGTAGTGTAACGATAGCTTGCCAGACTGTTTACATTGAAGGCTAACCGAGTTAACCGCTAACACTATTATTGCTGTGAGCAACCATATTATTCATGGATGGTCTCGTTTTAATCATGACAATCTAAGCTTTCTAACGGTGTATGGCATGACTGTATTAATCCAAGGGTCGTTGAAATATAAGCTTAAGGTGTGTGATTAAGGTGTGTTGTGCTTTTCGGTGACAATCAACATTTTCTTGGTCAATTTGATGTGGATATGTGTTAACATGGGTAAATGTGACTGTTAAGACAACAACAACATAGATAACAATCTGGCGAGCGTGTTGTCCTAGGCTAATACACCAACAGCACATTTCTGTATAATAAAGGGCTACATATTGTCAATCTAAATGATCTGCTTTTAGTTTTACTCATGTATTCATGTTTTACTGTACCAGATGAAACATGGAGAAGCCTACACATCAGTGCAGCGTGTACCACAAGACTTTCACTAAAACGTCCAACCTGACGAGGCATCTGAAGATGTCCGAGACGACCCCATCCTCGGCGGTCTCGTCATTCCACTGCCCAACATCACCGCCAAGTCGATCTCGACCTTCACTGCTAGGGAGGAGAAGAAGGCCAACTACGGGGCGACAGTACTACCCAAGGTGACTCCTCACCTGAAAGTGCTGTCTGACGCACCATTCCCGGAGGCTCCTGCGCTGCCAACATCCCTCCCTCCGCCAGACCGGCCTCAGGTCCAGTACCAGCACATCCATCACGAGGCTGGAGAGAGACGTGGTGAGAAGCGGAGGTAAGTTGTCATAAGCACTTTGTTTCACCTGTTGGCTGTGGAATGCAAATAGTACACACGTCATATCAATACCGATCACATGTGTATTTTATATTTCCAGATTATTTGTTGATGAGCCAGAGCCTGTGACTCCTGCGAACTGGCCCGTTCAGCTCACAGTGTTGTCGTCCTCCACCCGGCTCAAGCCTGCTGCGCTTACCCACCTCCAGCCGAGGCCTCCTGCTGCATTCACCTATGGCCCACCCCCTGTTTCGTGGGCCATCCTGCAGCCAGAGCTTTGTCCCTCCTGCACCAACAGTGAAGGCATTCATGCCCAGCAAGTCCTCACGGCCATGTGGGGCTACGACAATGTGGTGTATGACAATTTTGAACACTATAAGAGTCTCGTGGATGCGGAGTTGGAAAGGAGGACTGTGTAAATAGGTGTGTGTGTGTGTGTAACTTACCTCTGTGATGCCACTGTTCCTGTGCCATCTGTAGGAGAGAGAAAGAGGCTTCTTTGTGTGTGTTTTAAAGTGCTTCAGCAAGCACTATCTATTTATATGTTCAAAAAAATGCACTTTGCAGTTTTACTTAAAGTTCTTTTGTTTGTTTTTTATTTATTATTATTTATATTGATGTTAAAATGCACTTTGCAGTATCTGTTCTGGTCTATGTTCAATATCAAGGCCAATCTTTTTAACTTTAATCAGTTCCAATCTAACACAAGCAGTTTACATACCCTTTAGTGGTTGTTCATGTTCAGATAATCTGTGTTTTTGTCATGCGTGTTGTTTGTTTGTCTTTGTCAGCTTCATGTCTTTGTGATGTGTGTATGTATCTGTCTGTCTGCTTCATGTTTAACAAAAGTTTGCTAAAGAAAACAGAAAAAAACACAACATAGAGGAACGGCTTGAGCCTTTATTTGTTGATTGTTCACCTGAGTCTTTGGATAATCATGTTCATTATTGCACTTTAGCCTGTACAAGCCAATTGTTAATTTGTATCTTAAGTACAAGTGTGTGTTCTTTAATTGTTGAGTGTTTTTGATAATTATTAATGTTATTTATGTGCCTGTGATGTGTGTATGTCTGTCAGCTCCATGTTTAACTAAATGTTTACAAATGGTAGTAAATGTTTGTCTCTTGCCTGTAGATCTGTACCTTGTCGTGGTGGGCGAGCTTTTAACTAAACAGATCTTGTTTACTTGTGTTTTTATATGGATTGCCTTTTCAATGAAACATATTCTGGGTGAAAAATAAAAGTTGTAAAAGTATTTTGGA